>JANUWF010000999.1:2772500-2924312 GCA_026120185.1 Voacanga thouarsii
TAGCGACAACTGTCTTTTTGAGTTGTACATATTTTTCTTTTTTTTTTTTATTATCCTATCACTTTATTGGGTCGATTAAACAATGAATAAAAAGTGATTAGTCTATACTTGTTCCTTTGAGGATCGATATTCATTAATTCCCTGTACTATACTTGCGATGAGTGTACTTGCTCGTATATATAATTTGGGATTAATGTTTATTAAAAATTGGCAAGGGATGGATTTAAATTTAATGATTTTTATACACATAAAATTTACGCATCAAGTTTTTGGCGCCGTTGTCGGTGAACAATATCATAAAAGCTTGAATTTAATTGATTTAGCCATATTTATATGTCTATATATAAATATGTATATATGTTCTTTGTGTAAATAGGTACTATTTCTTTTTGTTTGTAACTTTGTGTGACTTAATTGACTAGTTTAGTTCATGTTATGCTTGTAAATACTACTAACTTTTGTATTTAGGTAGTTTGTGAATATATTTAATGTGTGTGTTTTTCTTTTCTTTAATTTTTTATTATTTTTTTTGCCCTTTTGTTGTTATTATTTTTATTTTTATTTTTGCACGAGGTTTACAACATCGTCATGAAGAATCATTCATGGGCAAGAAATCAAAAGAGCTATAATGATGATACGTTGGCAAGGTTGCAAGCTCCTATTAATGCTTTTAGTGAGACGTCACTTGTAGCTTCAATAACTTCCTTTGTTGCCAATACAAACACATCCATTACGGGGTACGAAAAGTCATCTCAACGATTGTGCTCTAAACGAATACATCTACCAAAGTTGGTTGAGGAGACTCCAAACAAGGCATTGAAAATCGTAGAAAAATAGGGGATGCATTCTAGTACCTCTCAATCCATGAAGCATAAGGATGCCAATGATGATGTGTTGAGTTTAACATTCCTCAAGAAGTTGGATTTTTCAAAGCTACATCCTAAGAAGTCCTTAGAGGATAGTGGTAATTTTTACCCTTCACCCTATTTAAAGAGAGGTAACCTAGTTTTTGTAGATCATGCCTTGGAAAGTAAGAATTTCTTGTTCCCATTAAGATCTACACTACTAGGTTCAAATGGGAGTTTTCATTATGACAAATCTTTTGAAGTGATAAGTGGTGATTATAATGTGTACACACTATTTAGACATAATTTACATCTTTGTGTTGAAAATTAGATTTGTATGTCTAAAAAAGTGTTACGGATAGAGGGTTATGCATGTACATTCATTACAACTACTAGTTTCCATGAACCCTCTATTTTTCAAAACCCTCTCTTATTTCTACATTCATTATGCCTACCTTTTTTAATGCGCATACATGTCTTTTCCAAAGATTTCATGAGGAAGCATGATGAGTGAAAAGAGTTTGTATTTTTGTTTTGTGTTTGGAGTTGTTAGGTGTTATTTCCCCTAAATAAGAAAAATATTTTCCATTTTATGTGTGGGGGAATGGTTTGATGATATTCTTTGTCCAAATTTTTATCAATTATCTTAGTATTTTCTTGGTATCAAGCTAAATTTTTTGAAGCTAATTTTTTTTTTTTTGAAAATTTTGAAGATTTGGAGAATTTGAAAGTTTGGAGATTTTGGAGCTACTTCGTAATGGAAGTATTTTCTTTTCTCTATTCCTCCCATTTATTTATTGTGGTCCATTGGCTTTGCTTTCATTGTTCTATTTTTTGTCATCGAGGATAATATCCAGTTTAAGTGTAGGGAGAGTTTAGTATTGAAGATATTTTCCATTATACACATTTTAGATCATTTTTTTTTAATTTTCATTGCTTTGGCAAGGTTGTAGTTATCTTTCTTACTTTGATATGAGTTTTGTCATTCATTTGGTAGATTTTTATCAATAAATTAGTTTATTGGATGGGATATGTTAAGACTTGTGAATTTAGGTTAATCTTGTTTATACATTAGTGTTTGAGTATTATTTGACTCATCTAATTTGAATGTGGAGAAAGTTATTAGCTAAATCTTGTTTTATGAGTTTAAACTTTGCCTAACTTTGAGTTGTGATAAGGAATATGAGGGAAAAAAAAAACTTTGAGTGGGAAGATTTTGAAAAAAAAAAAAAAAAACTGATTGTGAGTGGAAAAATAAGTGAAAAAAAAATGTTTCATTGTTGAAGGTAAGAAAATTATTTTTGCTTGATTATGGGGGCCAATATGAATACTAAAGAGAAATTCATTTTTTTGAAGCTATTAATTCCTAAAAGCAAAAGAAAGAAAGAAAGATTGTTGAAAAAAAAAAAATGATGAATGATGATTTAAGGGGGTCAGTACGATATGTGAAGAGAAATCTATTCATTTGAGGCTATCAATTTCCAAAGTCATTGAAAAAATTGATAGAAAAAATTAGAGTGTTTTTTTTTTTAATCATGACTTGAGTTGTACAATTTTTAGATTTATAATACTTGAGTTTGACTTGTATGATTCATGTTATCTATGTTTTTACTTAAAGGGTGAAATAATTTTCTTAGATTAAAGTATAAACTTGCTTAATTTGACTTCAAGAGTTTTGTGATGTCTTATCAAATGCTTTAAGTTGCAATTGTTTTTAAAGGGTTGGATGAATGGCAAGGTTCTATCTAAAGTTTGAAAGGAAGTTCTAAGCCTTGTTGTGATCAAAATTTTGGAAGAAGAAAAGCTTGTGTTTTCTTGTGATTTTCTTCTTGACTTAAGCCTTTTGCTTGAGGATAAGCAAATGTTTGTTTAAGTGTGGGGGAATGTGATAGGCGCTAAGTTCATCACTAACTTTTTAGTTATTTGAGGCTAATTTGAGATGCTTTTGATGTAATAACTAGACATATTCCTTCATATTTGACGTTTTACTTGTGATTTTTTTTTTATTTTTATAAATTTGTGTAGAATTGAGTAGATTTTGAGCTAAAAGTACAAAATTCTAGACTTGACTTGGCACCAGGTTAAGCTAATGCACCAGGCATTAGGTCTGCTATGGAAAAATAGAGCAAAAAACAGAGTAACGTTGAGGAGGAAACTAAAATGCATCTAGCGCCAGGTGGGTCGAAGTGACTCGGTGCCAGGTCCGATCTGTCTAAAGGCAATTTTGTGCACGAATTTTGTATCTTTCAAAGAATTTTGGTATTTTTCGAATTCTACTCGAACAAGACTTCTTAAGCCACGAATTTTGGTGTCAAGGGAGCTTATAAATACAAGAAAAATACAAGAAAAATGTGTGAATCTAAGGATTAAAAGTTGTCAATCACTCACAAGAAGAGGAGATTCATCATTCAAGGAGCATTATCCAAGCAGGTTTTCAAGAAGAAGAAGAATGGCTTGTCTATGAGTTCTTTCTTTTACCTTTGTTTTCTTTTTCTAGAATAATAATGTAATTAATGTTTTCATTGTAATTTGACTTTGGTTTTGGGATTCATGATTTCTTGAATTAATTTAGATTTTTGATCAATTAATTATTTATCTTGGGATTTGATTACTTGTTTTTATTACGAAGTTGATTGGTTTATTTTTGTAATTAATTTGCTTGAAAAATGGGTTGATAATGACTTCAATTAATTGATTTTATATTTGTTATCTCTTAACTTACTTTAAAAGGGTTAATTGTTAAGAACTTGGGTAATCAAATGTTAGTTGATGATTTATAAAATATGGATTCATTGACTAATTTCATACTTAAATTACTTAGAATATAGGGGTTTATATGAGGATTGATTTTAATGTATCTTTTGGGTAAATTAATTGAGGTTGAATATGTTCACTAATTTAATTAGAAGATAGTGATCATAGATTACAAACGAAGTGGGTCTATTTTAAATCCTTCATGAGACCAATGCGATAATTAATTGTGATATTTGCTAAGTGATTCATTGTTATGTTTTCAAGAGTAATTGTCTAAGTTGCATATTTTTACATATTTGAGTTGTGTATATTTTTTTATTATCTTATCACTTTATTGAGTCGGTTAAATAATAAATGAAAAGTGTTTAGTGTATACTTGTTTATTTGAGGATCGATACTCATTAATTTCCTATACTATACTTGCGATGAATATACTTTCCCGTATGTGTAACTAGACTTTCCCGTATGTGTAACTAGGGATTAATGTTTTAATTAAAACTTGGCTAAGGGATAGATTTAAATTTAATGATTTTTAAACACCTAAAATTTACGTATCAAAGTCTTATGTGAGAATGACTATTTTTGGTTGGTGTCAAGCTTGACATGAGTTAGTGACATTAGGTGCGCATTTGTTGTTTTTTATGTGTAGGATTATGCATAGTGGTAGTATACCTTATTAAGGATACAATAAGGTGTTTAATACTTATATGGTTTCATGATAGACATGGTGGGTTTCTAAGAGCACGGTCCAACTTTCTAAATTAGGATATTAATTTTCTTGGATTGATGGTAAGCCCTTGCATTTATAAAATATTTTAGGCATGAAATGTTTTGAAAATTTTCCTAAAATTGTTTTATATGAAATAGTAGCCATGCATTGAAATCCATAGTTATTTATATCATTCAATCCAGGCATTTTCTTTAATGCATAAACCAAACTGTGAAAATCATATTATGACCTATAAAATATTTGGCTCATGATGAGTGGTCATTTCTACTATATTTTCTGTCTCGTGTGCGATATTTGTGCTGAAATCTTGTTTAAATGACTACTCATCCCAACCTTTTCACCTTGATTTATGTAGATTTGTTGAGGGAGTTAATCTAAAAGAAATAAAATGAAAATAAGGCATAAAAGGAGCTGAAAAGAAGCAGTGCCACTCAAGTCAAGCGAGAGGCGTCACCTAGTTTCAGAAAACAAAAGCAGCGAAGATACTAGGGGCAAGTAGCACTACTTAAAGACACTCAAGCAGTGCCAATTAGGTGATCCAAGCAAAAATGCCTAGTGTTGAAGTTGAGAAAAATTCAGAGAGAGGCGTCGCCGCTTAGGCCACTTAGTAGGTGCCATCCATCTCCAGAAAAACTCTTGTTATGCAATTTAGGGCTTTTAAAAGAGGAGAACTATAAATATCCTTTTTGGAGACCAAAACGAGACATCCTAGGGCAACTAGCAACTTAGAGATCTCTTAGAAAATGCAAAAAAACATGAAGGAATGGTGGATTAAGGTGATTCATTGAAGAAGGAGGGAGTTGTTCAAGGGATTCATTGAAGAAGAAGGGCAATGGCTTGTCTATGAGTAATGTTCTTCCTTTTCTTTGTAATCTTAATTGACAATATTAATCTTTAAACTTTTAGTTGTATTTGAGAGATGAACCTAATTCTATGTTCTTGAATTTGAGTTGATATTTTGATTTATTAAATTCCAAATATCTTGTATTTGACCACTTGAGCATTTTTGTGTTGAATTAATTGTTTGGGATGGAGTAATTATTTTAATTGATTGGTTTACTCTTAATGAATTTAAGAGACGGGATAGGAGTTTGAACACAAAATCTATTAATTTAATGTTTTTTATCTTCAATTAACTCGAGAGAGAGGTTAAAAATTAGAACTTGGTAGTAAATAAGTTTTCAATATTTCATAGAGATAGGGGTATTAGGGCTTTCCGAATACCTTTGATAAATATGTTGTACTAACCAATTGGGCTTGGGAATAGGAATTTCATAACTTGAAAAGAGTGAAAGTCACAATAGAGACTTATACTGGTGCTCGAATTAGGATTTGATAAGCTTAATGCTATATTCTTTACTTGACTAGATTTGGAGGATTTCTTCTTTACATAGCCTTTTGCCTTCATTATTTTTCTTTGATGATCATTGTGACTTTTCGTGTATGAATTTAATGAATTATCTATTATAGTAGCTTAGTATAGTAGTTTAGTTACTTTAGCTTTTTATTTGACTGGCTAGACAATGAGATTAGAGCAAAGTATACTTGCCAGCTTTCTCCTGGATTCCATACTTGCCATTAAGATTCTATACTACATGATAGATATACTTGCCTAAAGTGCGTGTATGGGAATAATTGTAGCATTTGAATTAAAAATTGACCATTCGTGTGATTTTTTTTGGTAATATTTCCTACACACGCACACACCACATCAAATTTTTTGCGTCGTTGCCAGAAATTGAGTGGTAATATTTCGAAAAGTTTGAGTTTTATTGATTTAGCTTTTGTATATTTGTACATGTTGCTAACTTATGTAATTTGTGAGTTTTTGGATATTTTGTAGTTACTTTGTACATATTTTAGTTGATATACTTTTGCATTGATACTTGAGCATAGATAATTTTCTTTTGTAGTGTTCTATTGAGGTTGATCTTTATTATTCTTTATTTCTTATTCTTCGTATCCTTTTTAGTTATTTTGAGTTTAAGGTACTATTGGGTTATGCTTTTGTTTGGTTTTGGTAGAAATTTATTTAAGTCATTTTTGCATTTTGTTGTGTAGGTTATTTATCTTGTTTATGAGTAGGAGAGTCATTTTTAGACAATTGCATTTTGGTTTTGTTAGATGGGGTTACTCTTAATAATCAAGGTGGTGCCACTTCAAAAGAAAAACAAGAGCTTGGCTTCAGTAGCTGAGCGGCTCCGCTCGACTCATTTAGGCAACGCTGCTCGGACCAGACTACAACAACAAAATAACAACAATTGCTATTTTTTTAGTAGAAAATCCCGCAATGTTTCTCTTCTTTTTTTCTTTGCCTACCTATGTCGCTTCACCCTCTACCATGCCCACCTCTAATTTCTTTGAAATCTCTTGATTTTCCCATGAATCTTGTAGCCTTTAACCATTTTCTTCATCTTCTCTAACTCATGATTCACAAATCTTCATCTGTTCCTTTGATTTTCACCAATTTTCTTCACATCCACTTGATGAAATTTTGAAGTTTGGGCACTCATTTTGAAGTCTAAAAGAAGTGTTAACACAAGTTCAAGGTTAAACGATGTTGATTTTTTGAAATTTATTGTTCAAAATTCTAGAAAAATGAGTTCTTTGACTTCTCTGAATTCAACTTAATGACTTCTTTTCCTTCATTTTAATATTATTTTGGGGAATTTGTGCTTAGAAATGTCTTACAATACCTTTATACTATGTTTTGAGATGTTTTTATATTTTTCAAAATTTAATATTTCTTTGGGCTTTTATTAATTCATGTGAGTTTTTGAAGAAATATTAAGTTGTGCTCTTGGAGTATTTTGGTGCCATTGTTAATACTAAGATTAAATTTATGATTTTCTTGGATTACTGATTATTGAGGATCTTTGCATTGGTTGGTGTTGAAATATTTTGTGGGTATTTTGTGCTTGTTTGGTGTTGATTGTTGGAAAAGCACTGTGAGTTGTGAAGTATTGGAGTTGTGGTGAATCTGTTGTTTGCAAAATTAGAAGGGGATTACTTTTGTTTTCAGCTTTTAGACAATCCATTTATTTTTTTGTTTTTCTTTCCTCTTTGAAAAAAAAAAGCCATGGCACCTAGAAAAGAGACAGCTACCAAATTGCCTACCAAAAGAGCTATAGGAGCATCCTCTTCTAGAGCTCACCCTTCCCCTACTTTTGTAGAAGAACCCGTTGTCCAACCTAGGTACATTGAGAGTGAGGAAAATACTGAATGGTATAGTAAGTGTAATACCCCATCTCTTTACACATGGGAATATATTAGTTGAGCATGCATTCATGAACATATCATATTTGTTTGAAATATATTTATATGAATTGCACCTTTAATTCTCGTGGACTATGATTATGCCTGAGAAAATTGTGTGGAAAGTTTGTGCATATATATGTGATTATATGATGATGATTAATAGTGAATAATTTTATGTTAGGAATATAGAATTAATTATTAGAAAGGGATATATTCAATTATTTAGTGAAAAACTATATTTTAGAGTAAATATTTATAATTGATTTTATAAAGGACTTAATGTTGATTTTTATTAAATATAAGTTCTATTTTAATATTTTGATTATTTTAATTTTTGACTTAAATTAATTTTGACTCTTGAATGACTTTGACCTTGAACCCTTTGAGCCTTTTCAACTATTTGAGCTTTATGACTATTTATTTTGATCAAGAACATTTTTATTAAATTAATTTTTATTAGAGTCAAATCCTAGTGTGACAAAAAGGCAAAATCCTTCAATCACCCTTTTCTTTTTTTCCCTTCAATTTTCTCTTGATAAAAAAAGAACCCTAGCTTTGAAGTGAATATTGAAGCCCCCATTTGTTGTTATTCAAAATTCCTGATTGATTCCTTCAAGAGGTAATTAATTTAGAACTATTTTCTCTTTGATTTCTCAAGTTGAACAAAACTGAATTTTCTAGACAGATTTGTATAACTATTGGAAAATTCTATTTTTTATTATTTTTATGTAGGGTATTTCATGTGATCTTGTTTATAATATGTTCTACTGGGTTTATATGTTGATTCATGTGAGTTTTGTGAAGAATTAATGTTAAATTGATGATTAGAATTGCTTGGTAAACAGAACACTATTTCTAAAATTATTGATTATTTGAAATTTAGGTTTTGGATTTGCATAAAATCGATTGGAGATCTATTGGAATCTATCTCTATATAAAAATACCATGTCTTAGGAGTAATTTGATATCGGATTTGCATAATTATCATGTTGGAAAGTTGGTTTTTGATTTTTTCAAATTACTCTATTTTTTGTTGGTGAAATTGTGTTTGAGCCGCAATTTTGAGGGATTATTTGAATACTTTTTTGTTTGAATTTTGATCTGAACTTTTTATACGTAAAACATCAATGTCTTGGAGAATTTTGAAATAAGAATCACTAGAGAATGATTTATAGATTGTTCTCAGTAATTATTTCAAAATCATTGCCAAATTTATTTTCATAGTTACTGTAGCAGCGTGGAAATTTTAAGTATGCAAATAACCTACTTGAAAACATGATCTTTGAGTGAAATTTATGCAGTATCTTTTACACATATTGAACTTTTGATCTGAAAATTTTGAGTGAATTATGAGTTCATTTATCTAGTTAACTAATTTCATTAAATTATACTCTATTTTACTTTAATATAGCTGTTTTTTTGCATAGGTTTTGGTTCAAAATTCCTTATGATTTTGCTATAAACTTTATATAATCTTAATTTGATTATATGACATTATGGGTATGTTTAGAGATATTTCTCAGTAGGTATTGATGTTTGATTGATCACTTATAATTGTTAAACCTTGAACAAAAGGCATGTTATTTATTTGAACAAGATGCATGAATAAATCTTTGATTCTTTGTATGATCAATTGTTAGCTTAATTTGCTGAGCTTAATTATATGATATTTTCATGTAATGTGTGATTATTACTCGGTAATTACTATATTGAATGCTGGATGAGATTGTGAGAGATAGGATTGAGATATTAGAGTGACTAAGGCTTTGAAGAAGGTATACAAGAATGTAATAGGGGATGAATTATATGTTTGAGATTAATGATATGAAGTTGATACATGCTTGATTTTTGTAATAGATTTAGTTGAAGTTAAAGGTCGAGAGTCAAGGAATTAAGTTGAATTTATCACTTGTTTGCTAGGACCAAGGTAAGTCCTTGCATTTCTTGTAAATGTTTTGCCAACCTTGCTTGAATTAATATTTAAGTTCTTGCATCCATGAAAACTCTTTTATGAAAATGTAAGTTTTTTACATTTAAATTCATATAAATGCTTTATATCTCATAGTCATAAATTATTTTGTACATAATGAAAGTTTTTATACTTAAGAATTGTTTTGCATATGAATATGTTGGACTTTTCTTTAAGTAGATTATGTAAGTCCTGGCATTATTGAAAATCCTTATTGTTGATGAATGACTTGAGCATGACCAATCTTGGATATTTTATGGAAAATGAATATGATGTAGGAGTCATATACTGAGCATAAAGAAATGTTTATTGCATTATGATTTTCATATTCATGCATGTTTTGTGAAAATTATAGCATGCGTTATAAAATCTTTGGCTCCAATTGTCAAGGCATATTATGTAAAATTTGAAGGAATGAAATGTGAAATGCCTTCTATTGATTTTGGAAAAATGATTTGGACAATATTGGGGGATTGTAAAGTATTTCTGAGTTATGATATACAGTTATGTTTTGAAATTCGGAACTGTATCTTGATGGAAAAAGTTGAGCCATTCTTTGAAGGGACATAATTTTATTGATATCACTTTAAGATGTTATTGTGATTCTTAAGTCATTGAAGGGGAAATACTCTTGTACTAGCTTTCATGGGATTGAGACGCTTTTCGGTAGGAGAACACCTCTAGAAGGTTGATTTTTTTTAAGCAAAGTGACAACACATTTTAGTTGAGCCATCCTGAGCTAGCAACATGGTTCTAACAGGAGCTAAAGGGTAGATATGGGACATTCAAACTAAACTAATTATGGAAGTATCATGACAATACTGAATTGATTATTTCTATGGCAGTATCATGATGATATTGAATTGAATATTCCTATGGCAGTATCATGAAGATATCAAAATTATTATTTCTATGTTGGGATATTTTTATGATGTTGTTTTGATTATGGTATAAGGCTTTAAATGAATGTGATATATATTCCTAACAAAGATTTATAATGATGAGTTTTCACTAGTATGTTTTTCCAAAATTTTTATTTTACTCTATTTTAAGAGTATTTGGTGGTTTGTCCCAAGATGTTTTGTTGAGAAAATATTTGAAGGTATAGTTTGAAACTTGTATCAGATATAAGAGAATTATTTGTCATGCATCACAAACTATTTTTTAGAAATTGACTCATGTGCACACAACAGGATTTACTGAGATGTTTATCTCACACCGTTTTATTCATGTTTTACAAGGTGACTTAAGTAGAGCCAGGACAGAAGAAATAAATTTGATATACTTATTTTGAGATATTCACAAGGCTTGTTTCTCTATTGTTATTTGGATATTTTGGAGGGTTCATTTCAAAATTATTTTATTTTATAGATATATGTATTTATTAGGATGATGTAATGGTTTTAGTTTAGCATTACCTTCAAAATTTGAGTTGCAAATTTATTTAGCGTGCTGTAAAGATATTGCCTAGATGGGGTGACATATCCCTGACCCATTGGGTTAGTAAGTCGTGGGTTGTTACAGCGAGAGAATCAATAATAAGATCTTGGTAGAGAAGACCATTGAGCCTCAACTAGATAAATCACTAGAATTATTTGACTTCCTTAGAATGGGTTGGGATCCCATCTTGAACTTTGAGGGACCTTACTATCCTTCCTTAGTAAGAGAGTTCTATGCGAACATGACTAATAAGAAACATGGGATCCTTACTACCATTGATAAATATGTAAATGTAACCCACGTATATCCCACTAGGTATGATTTGGCTTATCTTCTAGGAATTTCATATGGTAGCTTTTGGTTTACATTAGATTATTATAACAAAAAGTTTACCTCCAAGGCTACATAGGAGTTTGAGGCTGCGAGAACTGAATTAGGTTTAAGTTATAGCCAAGCTGGCCAGTCTTTCATCCTTCATACTAAAGTCTTAACTCTCTAATTGCATTTGATTTTCTATTTGCTTGGCTTCAATATTTGCCCCTAGGCTAGTGTCATCAATGAGGCACAGGTCATAAATATTTACATTGTCCACAAAATGCTACATGCACTTCCCATACCCTTGGCACCTATTTTGATCTTATCTATGTGTGAAGTTGTGGCCTCTTGTCACCATTCTAAGGCTTTTGTGTTGCTATTGGTAATTATATAAGTTCTCAAGAATTTCGACATCGAACTAAAAAGGGGGTCAATTGATAGTAGGAGTGATTTTTAAAATCATTTGAAATTGAATCAAATCCATTTAGTGATCCCATAGATTGAGTGCTCAACACAAGCAAAGGCTTAAGTGTTGGGAATTAATGAGTGATCATTTCGACTATATTTTTTGTGTCTCTTGTGCGATATTTGTACTGAAATCTTATTTAAATGACTACTCATCCCCACATTTTCATCTTATTTTGTGTAGATTTGTTGAGGGACTTAATAGAGAAGAAATAAGGTGAAAAAAAGGTAGAAAAGGAGATGAAGAGAAGCGGTACCACTCAAGTCAACTAGGAGGCACCGCTTGATTTCAGAAAACAAAAGCAGTAAAGATACTAGGGGCAAACGACAATGCTTAAAGCCATTCAAGCAGCACCATCTAGAGGAGAAAGGACCATGTGACGGCGCTTAGGTGATCCTAGCGACGATGCCTAGGGTCGAAGACGAGGAAAATTTAGAGAGAATGTGGCCACTTAGGAGGCGATGCCTATCTTTGAAAAAATCTAAAAGCGGGGAACTGTAAATACCCTTTTTGGAGACTAAAAAAAGACATCCTAGAGCGGCTAGAAACCTAGATATCCCTTAGAAAACTTAAAGAATGACCAAGCAAAGGATGATCAAGGTGATTCATTGAAGAAGAAAAGGGAGTTGTTCAAGGGTTCATTGAAGAAGAAGGGTAATGGCTTATCTATGAGTGATGTTCTTCTACTTCTTTTTTTTTTTTTTTTGTAATTTTAGTTGACAATATTAATCTTTATGTGTTTAGTTGTATTTAAGTGATGAACTCTAATTCTATGTTCTTGGATTTAGTTGCTATTTTGAATTTCAATCTCTTGTATTTGATTGCTGGGCATTTTTGTGTTGTATTGGTTGTTTGGAATTGGTTAATTATTTCAATTAATTGATTCACTCTTAATAAATTCGATATATGGGGTTAGGAGTTTGAACACAAAATTTATCAATTTAATATTTTCTATCTTCAAAAAACTAGAGGGAGAGGTTGGGGATTAGAGCTTATTAGTCAATAGGCTTTCAATATTGCCTAATGATAGGGATATTAGGGCTTCTGAATACATTTGATTCATGGGTTGTATTTAATGCTTCATTGGATCCATTAGTTAGGTAGAGATGCCGACTAATTAGGCTTGGGAATAGGAATTTCATAACTTGAAAGAGTGAAATTCACAATAGAGACTTATACTTGTACTCAAATTGGGATTTGATAGGCTTAATAGTATATTCTTTACTTGACTAAATTTGAAGGTTTCTTCTTTTATATGGTTTTTCTCTTCATTGTTATTCATTGATGATCCTTATGACTTTTTTTGTATGGATTTGATGAATTCTCTACTGTATAGCTTAGTATAGTGGTTTAATTACTTTATCTCTTTATTTAACTTAATAAGGTTAGAGTAAAATAAGGGTACTTGCCATTTTTCCTATGGATTGATACTTACCATAAGGATTCTATACTATATGATAGGTATACTTGCCTAAAGTGTGTATATGTGAATAATTATGGCATTTTAATTAAAACTTGATCATTTATGTAACTTTTGTTGATAATATTTCCTACACACAAAAGTGCCACATTAACTCCACTTAGTATGATCTTTTCTTAAAAGATTTTGGGTATAAATAAGTTATGTTCTAATTTACTTAGAGCATGAACAAATTTATATGAATGAATAATTTATAAACATTGTCAGGATGAAAGATTTAAGCATATTTATAACTCTATTTTGAAAATTTGTTGAGCTAACATTGTAGGAAGGCCTGTTATGAGAATGATCTTAAACATAGTTACGAAAGTGTTAAGTACTCGATGAGGGCAAAGCCTTTTCTACTAGCTTTTGTCCGAATTAAGAAAATTTTTCTATAGATGGCCACCTTTGAAAGATTGACACTTTTCAAATAGGACGTCAGTACCTGTAGGTTGAGCTAGTCTTTAGCTAGCAACACAGTTTTGTGTGGGATTGACAACCAGATATGGGACAATCGGATTGTTATGAGTGTGAGAATGAGGAATATCTCACTCTGTAGGTCGTACACCTTCCTAATATCATAATGTAAAGTTCCATGATATTATTTATTCATCATGATGTAAGTTTTCATGACACCTTCTATACCTATCACGATGCATGGTTTCATGATACAATTCTTTTGTAGTAATACAAATAATTCAAGGTTTTAAGTAAATGTTTTACTTATATTAGAAATTACTTTGAAAATGTTTCATGATAATGAGATGACACACTTTACTTTAAGTGCATTGCATGACCTCTCTCAAGAGGTCTACTTGTGAATGTATTTGAAAGTAAAATTTTTATATATTTGCAATTGTTTCGAGCTCAAGATCTTACATGCAACATAATTGAGATTTAAATTAGATAAGTACCCATAGGGCTTAATAAGATTATCTCTAACACTCGTTTTGTTAGAGTTATGCTCTAGAACCAATTCATTTGTACAATGTATTTTGCACATTATAACATCTCATATTTCCATAACGTAGTGGGTTGTAACTTTGTGGGATGTTGTCCCATTTGGAAAACTGTGTTTTAATTTCAAATCATTGCCTCGATTTCCACATCACAGACATTCCTCCAACAAAAGGACTGTCTGTATGCAAAGCTCTAAAGGCTTCACTTTCGGCGCCACATATCATTGTGTTTAGACCATAGCCTACAACACTCAATCGTGCATCATCGGATAAGTAAGTACACCACAATGTATTACTAAGAATCAAGTTAGTACTGATGCAAAGTATTCAAGTTAGTGCATACACTAGGAATTTAAGTTAGTGCATACGCTAGAAATTCAAGTTAGTGCTTACACCAGGTATTCAAGGCTTGTCAAGTTCAAGAAATCAAGAATTGAAGATTCATATTTTTCATCATGTTTCCAAATCCAAAAAGGCTCGTACTTGAGCACATCAGGAAACTATTTTTCCATATCAAGAAAAACACTGTTGGGGCAAAATATTATTTTTCAGAATTTGATCCCACTGACTCACAAGTCAGATCATTATTCACATAGACTTCATAGAGCTAATCAATTCATTCCATGGCACACCAGACCAATAAAATAATTTTAGGGATCAAAATATCGTTTTCCAAAATCAATCTCATCATGAGAGATTATTTTTCAAAATCATGTTGAAACAGGATAAAGAGTTATATTCATGTATCAAAACATGTTTTCAAGAGTAACCGGGTCATTTTTCCCATATTTGATCACAAAAGTCACTTCTAAGGGTATTCAGGTTATTTTACTCATACCCGATTCTAAAAGACTTTTTGAGAGTATTTGGGTCATTTTACCCTTACCAGATTTGAAAAGTATTCACAAGAGTTCTAATAAGGGTATTTCGATTATTTACCATATACCCGATTCCAAAAGTTATTATAACCATTCCAATAAGGACATTTGGATCATTTTTCGAATACTCGATTCCAAAAAGAACTCATTTCAAGAAATCCAGAATTCTAATCCCAAAAGAAGATTAAATTTAAAGTTTCCAAACATATTTCCATAAAATGTTCTAATAAGGGCATTCTAATCAATTTATGGATACCAGATTCTATAATTTAACATTTTTTTTTGAAAATCCCATATGTTTAATCCAAAAGGATTAAATTCATAAAATTTATACTTTAATCTTCCAGTAAGGTTTCTAAGCCAATTATGACGTTCAATCGAGTCCAAAATGACATAAAATAATTCATACTCAGATAAATATTAAACATATTTAGGGATTTTCAAAACGGTATAAAACATAGCATTTTATGAAAAAACAAAGCACACTAGCTTTCAGAAAGGTTTTAGAAATCAAAAGGACTCACCACGTGTCATACTAAACTTTTCCGTTCACGGCCGTTCGAGCACCGTTTCTATCGTTTTCACCATTCCGTTGGCTATTTACTGTTAAACCTACACAAAACATCATTAAAATTGCAGACGGTTAGCCAACGAGCCCGACGTTTAGCCGACATTCACTTGATGTTAGTCGTGGGGACCGACGGTTAAGGAAAATGCTTAACTTTCGTTCACGTCATTTTTTTGTCATTTGTTCAATTCTTTCGTTTTCCTTTTTGCACAACCTTTACCCCTTCATATACAAAGGATTCACTTCATAATTTCCCTTAATTTCATCCAAAATCACACAATTAATCATCCTTAAATTCAGTAATTTTCGGACTACTTTTCTGAAATTTTACTGGTTTGACACATTATTTTGTTTTGCACATAACTTTCAATCGGCAAATCCGATTTTGCTCTATGATATACCAAATCGACCATAAGACTCTTAAATTTATTCTGTATAGGCCTTATTTAGAGTTCTAATTCCTGTAACATGCTATTCGGCAAAAACAGCCCCAATAGTTTTGCCTCAAACCTACTATTCATACTTTCTTTTGTTTTTCCTTTAGAATTTAACACATTGGAACCATTAATTCACTCAATTTTTTTTTCAAATCATCTTTAATTCTGTAATTTTTAGATTCTAATAGCTTACAAGAGTCACACTTATTCAACACAAATTCACTTTTTCAAAACAAAAGTTAGTGTAATTCATTGTTCCAACCAAGTGACTTCTATTTTTATTCTACTTTGGTCACCATCTCATTAACCAAAAGCAATCCTTCAAACTACCATAAAAATTCAGTTCTTCCTTGCACAAAATAATATCCATATGGCTTCTAGGTAGCCGATATACATAGAACACATAGGTATATACAAGGTTCACACACAAAGTTTACAAACCCTAGTTTTAATCTAAAATCAAGACATAAAAATCACATTTTCATGTTAAAATTGATATCATAATGATCACCATAATGAAATCTACAACTTTAATTCTTGAAGTATAGGATTTTACCTTGTGTTTGAGGCTATTTGAAGTGATTTTGCTCCAAGAACACCAAGAACACATATACACTTATTTCTTTCTCTCTCATTTTTCTTTTTCTCCCTATTTTTCTCTAGCTTTTCTTTCCTTGTTTTCTCTTGTTTTTCCTTCTTTAAGGCTGGCCGAAATTCTGGCTGTTATAATTGCCTTCCCACCGCCATTCTCATAAGCAATTTGGCCAAGAAAATTTTAAATCAATTAATTATGTGTTGGCTAATGTATAGGTGTGTTCCAATGAAAAATTTACACACAAACCACTTTTATTTCCTCTACAAAAATTCCCTAATTTCTTCTTGCAAGGCCAACGAAATTCTTGGCCAATTTCTAGCCATTTATTCATCTTCTCTTTGTCCAAAAATTAGCCAATCACAATACCCAAGGCCTAAATTAAATGGCCCACAACATGATATGTTCCAATCACAAAATTACGCATCATTCTTCGTTTATTTTTGAAATCCTTTAATTCCAAGTGTCTTGCATGAACTCTTCATGCAACCTCTTTTAAATTGACACATGTCCACGGGCTACCACTCACCAAATGGCACACGCACCATTTTTAACCGCGATTTCTTATTTTCTTCAGAAATAACCAAAATTGGGTCCGAAATAGAAAAATATTTTATTTCACCATTCAACTCCAAAAATTCTACTGAATCCACTAGTAACACTTCACTTCTTCAATTTTCTTTCTATTTGGTCAAATTTACGGTCAAAATCATGGGTGCGGTCAAAATGACAAAAATGCCCTCGGTGACCCGGATAGCATAATTCACACTAAGTTGTGCGTTTCATCGCACTGATCAATTTCCCTTCTTAGCATACCCTCAAATTCTTATTTTACTAATAATAGTAGCCTTCTGAAGATTTAGGGTATGGGTAGAACAAATCTAATAATTACATCCAGGTCCCGACCAAATATTATCATACCAAAATATTCATCTCATTACACCGATCAACTTTTATTTTGGCTATTGATATAAATTCTTATCCTATTACAAGTACTAGCCAATCAAAGGCAAAATACGGGGTATTATATTCTCCCATTCTTACAGAAATTTCGTCCTTGAAATTTAGATCTACCTTACTTCTATATAGCACATATAAACATGATCTTTTGAGAAATTCTCATATTTTTTCAACCTAATAAGATACCTTCACATACATCATTCTCGTATGATCTATAATTAAACCTTTGGTATTTATATCATTTTGCATATAGATCATACTTTCATTTCCTTAAACAGCCATAAATCAGTTCCTATAAACTTTTATGGGTACTTCCCATGGGTTACCCATCCTAAAATTTCTTTAACCCAAGCATGTTTAACTTTAAATGTCTAATGATTCTCGGTACATTAGTATTGATATAACCATATCCTTTCATACACTATGATATACCAGGGCTTCTAGTACTCAAATATAACACTGGAACACTATACAAGTGTGCATATTCTTATCTGCACAATTTATATCACATTATACACTCAGAGCCTTTAACTGTTCAACCACCTTTATTCTTCATTTCACTATTACTAGTCCCAAAATGGAATGCTCAAAATTTGTAAATAATTCCTATATAAGATCTTTCTGACCTCAATCCCTTTACTATTTTTCAAATTCGAGGTCATAGATCTTTTTCAGAGATATTAAACTTGTCTCGTATCATTCTTCTTCTGGCTCATCAAAATAAGT
This sequence comes from Voacanga thouarsii, assembly GCA_026120185.1. NCBI lineage: Eukaryota > Viridiplantae > Streptophyta > Magnoliopsida > Gentianales > Apocynaceae > Voacanga > Voacanga thouarsii. The sequence goes on from JANUWF010000999.1 coordinate 2,790,860, forward strand.
TATACCTCGAAGTCACATGTCACATCTATTCCAATATCCAATTTCATAAAACGTACTACCTCCATAAATTCATGCTTACTCATACAATGATGGACTCCCTAATGTCCTGTTGGAGGCTCAGCTATATTCCATCAGAAGTTCTATTATGATTTCCGCTATGCTCTAATACCACTTGTAACACCTTATATTTCCATAACATAGTGGGCTGTAACTTTGTGGGATGTCACTCTGTCTGATTGTTCAGACAAGGGGTCTTTATAACAAACTTTACTCAAAAGCCAGCAATTTTTTTTTTCAACATAGAAAAGTACAAGAATTTAGCTTCTGATACATACACTCGCGAAAACAATAGGTCCAAGATGTAGCACGAGCTACTGGGAGTCCACCGTGCTTCCGTTACACCTCTGATCCTGAATTTTTCAAGGAAAATAACACGCGTGTGAGTGAAAATCACTCAGTGAGTCTTGTGTGTGCTAGTGCTTTAGTAAAGAGACAAAGTACATAAAACTCTTGTGGGGAAAACATTTCATTTGGTCACTGGAAGCAATTCCAAAACTCTCTAAAGAAGAGTTTATTTAGAACTTAATCATTTTTGAAAAATTGTGTTTCAATTTCAAATCATTGCCCCAATTTCCACATCACAGACATTCCTCCAACAAAAGGACTGCATGTATGCAAAGCTCTCAAGGCTTCGCCTTTGGCGCCATGTATCATGGTGCTTAGACTGCAACCTACAGCGCTTAATTGTGCATCGCCGGATAAGTAAGTACACCATAGTGTACTACCAAGAATCAAGTTAGTGCTTACGCTAGGTATTCAAGTTAGTACATACGCTAGGTATTCAAGTTAGTGCATACGCTAGGAATTCAAGTTAGTGCTTACGCCAAGAATTCAATTTAGTGCATATGCCAGGAATTCAAGTTAGTGCTTATGCTAGTAATTCAAGTTAGTGCATACACCAGGTAGATTGTCAAGTTCAAGAAATCAAGAATTCAAGATTCATGTTTTTCATCATGTTTCCAAATCCAAAAAGGCTTGTACTTGAACACATCAGAAAACCATTTTTCCATATAAAAAAAAACACTGTTGGGGCAAAATATTATTTTTTAGAATTTGATCCCACTGACTTGCAAGTCAGATCATCATTCACATAGACTCCGCAGAGCCAATCAATTCATTCCATGGCACACCAGACTAATAAAACAATTTTAGGGATCAAAGTATTGTTTTCCAAAATCAATCTCATCATGAGAGATTATTTTTCAAAATCATGTTGAAACAGGATAAAGAGTTATGTTCACGCATCAAAACATGTTTTCAAGAGTATCCGGGTCATTTTTCTCGTATTCGATCACAAAAGTTACTTCCAAGGGTATTCAGGTTATTTTACCCATACCCGATTCTAAAAGATTTTTCGAGAGTATTCGGGTCATTTTACCCTTAAACAATTTGAAAAGTATTCACAAGAGTTTCAATAAGGCTATTTCAGTCATTTACCGTATACCCGATTCCAAAAGTTATCATAACTATTCCAATAAGGACATTTGGATCATTTTTCAAATACCTGATTCCGAAAGAAATTTCAAGAAATCTAGAATTCTAATCCCAAAAGAGGATTAAATTCAAAGTTTCCAAACATATTTCCATAAAATGTTCTAATAGGGGCCACTCCAGTCAATTTATGGATACCCGATTTCAAAATTTACTATTTTTTGAAAATCCCAAATATTTAATCTAAAAGGACTAAATTCACAAAATTCAGGTTTTAATCATCCAGTAAGGTTTTCAAGCCAATTATGATGTTCAATTGAGCCCAAAATGACATAAAATAATCCTTGCTCAGATAAATCTTAAACATATTTAGAGATTTCCAAAACGGTATAAAACATAGCACTTTATGGAAAAACAAAGCACACTAGCTTTCAGAAGGGTTTTAGAAATCAAAGGGACTCACCTCGTGTCCTAACTAAACTTTTTTGTTCACGGCCGTTCGACCATCGTTTCTATCATTTTCACCGTTCCATTAGCTATTTACTGTTAAACCTACACCAAATATCATTTTCGGGTCAATTAGTGTTTGGCCAAAAAATTGCCGACGGTTAGCCGACGTCTAGTTAACGTGCTCGACGTTTAGCCAACGTTCAACTGACGTTAGCCGTCGGGGCCGACGGTTAAGGAAAACGCTTAACTTTCATTCACGTCGTTTTTTATTCATTTGATCAATTCTTTCGTTTTCCTTTTTTGACAACCTTTATTCCTTCTTATACAAAGGATTCACTTCATATTTTCCCTTAATTTCATCTAAAATCACACAATTAATCATCCTTAAATTCATCCATTTTTGAACTACTTTTCTGAAATTTCACTGGTTTGACACATTACTTTGTTTTGCACATAACTTTCAATCCCTAAATCCAATTTGGCTCTATGATATACCAAATTGACCATAAGACTCTTAACTTTATTTTGTATAGGCCTTATTTAGAGTTCTGGTTCCTATAACATGCTACTAAGCAAAAATAGCCCTAATAGTTTCGCCTCAAACCTACTATTCATGCTTTCTTTTGTTTTCCTTTAGCCTTTAACACCTTGGAACCATTAATTCACTCAATTTTCCTTTAAATCATCTTTAATTATGTGATTTCCAAATTCTAATAGATCACAAGAGTCACACTTATTCAATACAAATTCACTTCACTTCTTCAAAACAAAAGCTAGTATAATTCATTGTTCCAACTAAGTAACTTCTATTTTTATTCTACTTTGGTCACCATCTCATCAACCAAAAGAAATCCTTCAAACTACCATAAATATTCAGTTCTTCCTTGCACAAAATAATATCCATATGGCTTCTAGGCAGCCGACATACATAGAACACATAGGTATATACAAGGTTCACAAACAAAGTTTATAAACCCTAGCTTTAATCTAAAATGAAGATATGAAAATCACGTTTTTATATTAAAATTGATATCATAATGATCATCATAATGAAATCTACAACTTTAATTCTTGAAGCATAGGATTTTACATTGTGTTTGAGGCTATTTGAAGTGATATTGCTCCAAGAACACACACACACACACACACACACACACACATCTTTCTTTCTCTCTCATTTTTCTTTTTCTCCCTATTTTTCTCTAGCTTTTCTTTCCTTGTTTTCTCTTGTTTTTCCTTCTTCAAGGGTGGCCGAAATTCTGGCTGTTATAACAGCCTTTCCACCACCATTCTCATAAGAAATTTGGCCAAGAAAATTTTAAATCAATTTATTGTGTGCTGGCTAATGTATAGGTGTGTTCCAATGAAAAATTTATATACACACCAACCACTTTTATTTCCTCCACAAAAATTCCCTTATTTCTTCTTGTAAGGCCAACAAAATTCTTGGCCAATTTCCAGCCATTCATTAATCTTCTCTTGGTCCAAACATTAGCCAATCACAATACCCAAGGCCTAAATTGAATGGCCCACAACATGATGTGTTCTAATCACAAAATTACACATCTTTCTTCGTTTATTTTTGAAATCCTTTAATTCCTAGTATCGTGTATGAACTCTTCATGCAACCGCTTTTAAATTGACACTTCTCCATGGGATACCACTCACCAAATGGCACACACACCATTTTTATCCGCGATTTCTTATTTTTTTCAGAAATGACCAAAATCGGGTTCGAAACGAAAAAATATTTTATTTCACCATTCAACTCCAAAAATTTAACTGAATCCATTGGTAACACTTAAATTCTTCAATTTCCTTTCTATTTGGTCAAATTTACTGTCAAAATCGCGGGTGTAGTCAAAATGACGAAAATGCCCCCGGTGACCCAGATAGCATAATTCACACCAAAACGTGCGTTTCATCACACTGATCAATTTCTCTTCTCAGCATACCCTCAAATTCTTATTTTACTAATAATAGTAGCCTTCTGAAGATTTAGGGTTCGGGTAGAACAAATCCAATAATTACATCTAGGTCCCGACGAAATATTATCATACCAAAATATTCGTCTCATTACACCGATCAACTTTTGTTTTGGCTATTGATATAAATTTTTATCCTATTATAAGTACTAGCCAATCAAAGCAAAAATTCGGGGTATTACACACATTTATTTAATAAAGGCATTATTTATCTTTTAATTTCTTTGTTTCATATGTGTATATATAAAAAACTGACAGATAAAGTCTCTAGCATAATGTATAGTGTCAAGAAAATTATGATAGAGATCATGATGTGTGATTTTTACTATACGATGCAGTGTTTGTGCTTAAATAATCATTAGTCATAGTATTAATAAGATGAGATATTATTAATACTTGAAGATCTGCACGTGTTATACTTCTTGATAGGATTAAGTGGTGGTTCTCATATCCGTGAGTATTGTGATACTTAATTTTAACACGTAGATGCTTGTTACATAAACAAGTACATTAGAAGACTTAGCTATGAAATAATCACATGGATAACTATTTAGAGCCAATGATAGAATCTTATTATAGCAAATGTGCTAGTATTTTTAGACTTGAGATTTTCATGGTACTTCGTTTGTTGAGCATTGTACTTTGATTTTAATATTTGGAGTATCATTGGGATTGCCTATAGGATGGATATTGGGTACAACATAAAGTAAACAAAAGTAGTTGAGAGGGTCAGTAAATGATTCAGCACTTCTAATAGCAGGGGGTGTATATTGCATGACCACTTGTAGAGAATCATTACTCAAGAAGCCCTTAACTAAGGCAACTATGTGTTGGAATTTATTTCAAAATGATACACAAATTGAGTAATGGATCTTAAAATAAGTAATAATAAATTCGGGTTTGAATTAATTCTATTCTAGAGAAAGTTGGCACTAATTCCATACTTTAAACCGAATGAGATATAAAATGATGAGAGGAGTTTATTGTACTGATATTTCGCTATTGAAAGGTTCATGTCAAGCCAGTTGACTTTCTAGACTTTTAGGTGGTTAAGATGCATTGTTGATGCTGCTTTTGATATGGTAAATGTGAATTTATTAATTGAAGAATTAATAAAATCATAATTAGAATTAATAAGTTAGTTCTAATTATCAAGGATTACTAATTTTATAGTGATTAGAATTAGTTCATATTTTGCTACCAATAGACCAGAAAACCTAATGAGTCATACATAATAGAGGAATTAGTACTCAAGATATTATATGATAATATTATGGGGTTAGTTTATGAGAAGAAATAATTATATAGGTGAATTATAAAGTTGTTATAATTTTTGGGGTCAAATTGTAATTATTAATCCATTATGAGTTTAATTACAATAAAGGAAATCTAAGCCCATAATGATATAAGGCTTTTATTATTTCCTAGAAGGGTTAGAAAATACATGGGATATATAAAAGGATGCTCTGTGAAAGAAATAGGTTGTTTTTCTTTTCTCTCGGGAAATCAGAAAACGCATAGTATTTCTTTCTTCTTCTTTTGGAAATGGAAACAGAGTTTTCCTTATTTCTTCTCTAAACGAAATTAATCCTATAGCTGCTAGAAATTAAACTAAATAGCATAGGTTCTTGGGACCTAGCCTAAGTATCATTCATCATGTGGACATTATTAGAGAAATTCTTATATTTGAAATTTCGAAAGTTCATGGGTTGAACAAATATCAGAATAGTTCCGTCCGCGGGGAGAAAAATTTTAAAATCTTCAAATAACGGAAATTTTCTCCTCTCCCTTGATCCGTTTAATTATATACAAATGATTCTATTGCATGAATTTCGTTTTAAGTTCCGTTGCGCTTAATTTGATAGTACATGATAGAAATCTAACACTTTTAAATCATGGTTTTCAGGGAGTATGAATCTTGACAAGATGGAAGTTTCATAGATTGAGATTTTCTATTCTATTACATTTTCTTGTGCTAGTTTTCTTTGGAATACCAGATTGCTAGACTTTCATTTTATAGAAGATGTTGTATAAGTTTTGAACATTTTGTAATAAGTCTGGAGAAGCTCTATTTTCTTATAAGTTTTGAGTTTTCTTTTGTTCTTTTGTTATAAAGATCGCTTGTCCAGAGAATAGGGCTGTATTCTCGATCCACTTTGGGTTACCTAAGTTGTTGGAGTGTTACAATTAGTATTAGAGCTTAGGTTTAGACATTCTTTTTAATTATGCGGATTTAGTATTTTTATGTATTTTGATTTAATACTAATTTAGATGTATTTCATGTGATGATGGTTAGAATATAGAATAGCTTGCAAATCCATAGCCCAATAGATTATGCAGATATATGTGCTGATTCCAACCCTTATTAATTCCTTCTCATCAGAATCATTAGGGTGAACTTGCATAACCTGTATAGGAGCGATGATGAAAACCCTGAGGTAGAGTTTGTAACCCCTCCAAGAGTGATGACCTTGGAGAATTGGACTATGAAGAGCCTAAGCTTGAAGTTGAGCTTGAAGAAGAAAATGTTAATAGTGAAGAAGAAAGGCCTAGAAAGAAAGTTGGGGGGAAAGGATTATTTAGTAACCTAACAGAAGACATGGAGAATGAGGAGCCTCCTAGAGAGACGAGACCAACTTTGAACAATGGGGGATGGATGGTCGAGAAGGACTCTGATTATCATAGCAATGATTAGATGCTTATGAAAAATGGATTGGGTACTGTCTTGATTGAACATTTTAATAAGTCCACCTATGCTTATTTGATTCAGTTTGGTTTAGAACTTTAATTTTCGTGAACTTATGCTTTTATAAAATAAGGGTATCGAGTACGATACCCATTTTCTTTCTATAGCTACATGTTCTATATGAATATTTTAACAAAGTAAGAAATGTTAACACTAAAATGCTTGATCTTTTGGTTTTGATCTGTTATGGCATTCTAGTATCTCTATGAAGTTATAGTATATAACATTTACAAGATGTACTCTATTGTTATTCCAGTCACACATGCATTTGCATAAGCATAACATATTTAGAGGATCTTAACGAGATTTTGGTATTTATGAAAATAAGATATTGCCAATATGCCATATGGTTACCAATAACATGAGGTTCCTAAGATGGAAACAACAACAGATAAACATAATCTCATGCAAGATCCTCCACAGAATGATGATGTAGAAGATGGAGAGGAACATGAAGTGGAGCCAGAAAAACCTATTGATGTTTCTATAGGACATGCCTTCAATAAGATTGTCGAGATCCTTCAAATGATAATAGAGAAAAGAACACCTCGATAAGAAGATGAAGCCTTGGAGCGGTTTTTAAGGTTTCAGCTGCCTACATTCTTTGGTAATTGAAATAGAAATGGTAATGGAAGAAGAACAATGGGTGATTATGCTAGACCTCCTTTTTTGAGTACCAATTCAAGCATTAGGTGTTAGAGTCTGGAAGTAGCAATAGTGTCTTGATTGAACATTTTAATAAGTCCACCTATGCTTATTTGATTCAATTTGGTTTAGAACTTTAATTTTCGCGAACTTATGCTTTTATAAAATAAGGGTATCGAGTACGATACCCATTTTCTTTCTATAGCTACATGTTCTATATGAATATTTTAACAAAGTAAGAAATGTTAACACCAAAATGCTTGATCTTTTGGTTTTGATCTGTTATGGCATGCTAGTATCTCTATGAAGTTATAGTATATAACATTTACAAGATGTACTCTATTGTTATTCTAGTCACACATGCATTTGCATAAGCATAACATATTTAGAGGATATTAACGAGATTTTGGCATTTATGAAAATAAGATATTGCCAATATGCCATATGGTTACCACTAACATGAGGTTCCTAAGATGGAACCAGCAACAGATAAACATAATCTCATGCAAGATCCTCCACAGAATGATGATGTAGAAGATGGAGAGGAACATGAAGTGGAGCCAGAAAAACCTATTGATGTTTCTATAGGACATGCCTTCAATAAGATTGCCGAGATCCTTCAAATGATAACAGAGAAAAGAACACCTCGATAAGAAGACGAAGCCTTGGAGCGGTTTTTGAGGTTTCAGCTGCCTACATTCTTTGGTAATTGAAATAGAAATGGTAATGGAAGAAGAACAATGGGTGATTATGCTAGACCTCCTTTTTTGAGTACCAACTCAAGCATTAGGTGTTAGAGTCTGGAAGTAGCAATAGTGTCTTGATTGAACATTTCAATAAGTCCACCTATGCTTATTTGATTCAATTTGGTTTAGAACTTTAATTTTCGTGAACTTGTGCTTTTATAAAATAAGGGTATTGGGTACCATACTCATTTGCTTCTATAACTACATGTTCTATATGAATATTTTAACAAAGTATGAAATGTTAACACCAAAATGCTTGATCTGTTATGACATGCTAGTATCTTTATGAAGTTATAGTATATAACATTTACAAGATGTACTCCATTTTTATTCTAGTCACACATGCATTTGTATAAGCATAACATATGTAGAGAATCTTAATGAGATTTTGGTATTTATGAAAAAAAGATGCTGATAAGATGCCATATGGTTACCTATAATATGAGATTCCTGAGATAGAACTAGCAACCTATGAACATAATCTCATGCAAGATCTTTCGCAGAATGATGATGTAGGAGATAGAGAGGAACATGAAGAGGAGTCAAGAGAACCTATTGATGTTTTTATAGGATAGGCCTTTAATAAATTGGCCGAGATCCTCTAAACGATAACAGAGAAAAGAGCACCTCGATGAGAAAACGAAGCCTTAGGGTAGTTTTTAAAGTTTTAGCTGCCTACATTCTTTGGTGTGGTTGAACAAGAACAAAAAGCTGAGTTGTAGATAGAACAAAAAGAGGATATATTTTATACCCTACATTACTCTGAAGAAAGAATGGTGAAATTTGTAGCCTACTGATTGAGATGACCCGCAAGAGATTGGTGGCGATAGATACAAGAGGAGTGGGAGTGAACAAATCAAGAATGGAGCTAGAGCAATTTTTTTGAAGTGTTTAGAGGGGAATTCATCCCATAGTGGAGGTAGATAAATGAGATGATAAGTTCAAAACTTGAGGTAAAGTAGTTGATGTGGAGGTTTTGGGGTGGGGGGTGTGTGTGTGTGTGTGTGTGTATAAATCATTCTTTTTAAACTTATTACTCAACCAAATTTTAAATAAAATGTCAATCCCTAAACCACACATATAGAACAAGTATACTAATCGTAAAGAATAGCATAGAGAATTAACGAGTATCGATACACAAGAAACAAGTACTATTAATTACTCTCATCCTTTATTGTTTAGCCAAAGAAAACTATAAAAGATGAAATACAATTACAAATACATACAAGATCAGTTATGGACAAGAGAAGGATTTAAAAATATGTACTTAGAAAGGATTCTTAAGAAACATGACAAATATTAAGCTAACAATTATCATAATTAATCAACTAGTTCTAACATTATGAAACATTAAATATAAAGTCCACTCTCTCTTGAATTATGGATTCACTAATTTTTAGCTAAATTAATGGATATTTCTACCTCATTAATTAATCAAGAAGATGCATTAATCATAATTCTTTAGCAACTATTCCTATTTTTAGACAATATTAACATGAAATAAATTAAACAACCCTATCTCTAGGTCACATTAAAAATTCTTTATTACCAAGTTCTTAACCCTTAACATTTTTTTCGAGTTAATTAAGAGATAACAAATATAAATCAATTGAATTAAAACTAACTCTTAACCTCTTTCTCAAGTTAATTAGAAGGAATTATCAAACAATTACTCCAATAAATACATCCAAATAATCAAATACTAGAAATTGGCAATTAATTAATCAAAAAGTAAAACTTAATATAAAATCATAACCCTTAAATCATCCTTCTAAAATACAATAAACCAATAAAAACAACATTTTCAAAAAAAGAAAACAAAAGAAAGAAAGAGGAATTCATAGACAAGCTATCTTTCTTCTCCTCTTGAAAGCCTTCCTTGAACAACTATCTATCCTCCAAAACTCTCAACCACACTCTCTCAATCTTCTATAATTCTTATATAATATTGGTTGGCATAAGTTAGGCTTCTTCTCCAAGGTTTATATAGCTCCCTTGGTTGCCAAAATACATTCAGAAGAGTTTCTTTTCGTGTCCAAATCTATCTCCAAAAGATTTTAGTAGAAATTACCAAATTCTACTTAGAAAAGGAAATTTCGCCGCTATTGAATTAGTAAGGGGTTAGTGCAAGGCCCTTCAGGGGGCCGATGCTAGCTTTTTTCTGTTTTACCTTGAAAATTACTCTATTTCCCCCTATTTTTCCAAAAAAAGCCGATCCTGGCTCTTTTAGAGCAGCTGGCACTCGATCCTTACCAGTTTGCTCCGGTTTCATTCACTTTTTAACAAATTTCAGTATCTTTCCAAGGACAACTCTTTTAAATCAAACCTACAAAAAAAATTAATCAAAGTAGAAGGAATGAATAGACATTATACTAAAAAATAACATAAATACTACGTAAATGACTAGAAAAATATAGCTACCATCAAGCCTTATCAACTTTTTCACGCTTAAACTTTTGCTTGTCCTCAAGTAAACAAGATATTTAATGATAAGGGTTAAAATCACCACTATTTTTCCAGTTATTTGAGGTTAAATTGAGATATTTTTGTTGAAATAATTAGGCATATTCCTTCATATTTGACAGTTTGTTTGTAGAAAGTGTTATTGACAAATTTGTGAAGATTTAATTTAATTTTGAGCGAAAAGAAGAATTTTCAACAAACACAAGGCGCCAGGCCTGACAAGTGGATCAGGTGCCAAGTCCATTTTGCTCGAACAGTAGGAAACAGAGCAAAACTCAGGGGGAAAATAGAACACACATGACGCTAGGTGGCTCGAAGGGACCCGACTCGTTCTGGAGCACGAAAATTTTGCGCACGAATTTGAGAATTTTCCAAAGATTTTGATGTCGGGAAATATGCCCTTTTAGACTAGGTTTCTGATGTAAATATAGAATGTTTTAATAAAAGAATTTATTTTCAGAAATTATTTGTAAATTTGCATTTTATTTGTGCACAATAACGTTTGGAAAAGACCCATTGTGTTTAAGTAAGTGGTCTATGTGAATGGAGGTCTCTCACAGTAAGGTATGGATCACGTGTTACTTAACACATAAACATTTGTTCTTAACCAATTGACGAGAATAGGAATCTCATCATATTTAGGTTATTATGTTGTCAATTCCAAATAGGGAATGGCTTACCTTTAGTTAGTGAGTAGTCCACTCACTTCATGACATAAGCATATTTCGAATACGTAGAATAGGACCTGTAGTAATGGTTTCTTAAAGTACTATATGGTAGAAACCTAGACTACTACTGCTATAGCGTGAACTAGTACTTTACACTTGAGTATGAGTTGATGGTCTGACGAAGCTGGAAGCATGTACTTTGATATGCTATAGTTGAGGTTCTATCGTAAGGCTAATATACTTGCATGTTGGGTATGTGTGACTAGTTAGTTAAGACAGACTTGTACAAGATAGTTTCTATACTATATTGCCCCATGTGGTTGTCTGAATGATCTAAATATCTAGGGCCCTGGGAAATATGATTTGGATGTTTGCTTTAGGGTAGCTCCCTTGGAAAGTGGAAACAATCTAGGAAGTCGTGGATTATTGGACTAGAAGCCTAAGGATGGTAGATGTCATTTAGAGAGATATTAGTACACTTCTTCCTCTCTAAATGTATTGCGATATATAGAGGGGTATTTTAGTAATTACACCTGTAGATCGGAGACTTTGCTAACGCAGCATTGTCCTTGGGGTTAATATTTTCTTATGGTGATATTAGGAAATATTTAAAATACAAAATACAGCTATTTATATGGCAAGGGTATTTTTGGTCATTTTAGTAGCCAAGGCGGTGTGTCTTTTAGTCCCCAATATAGATCGTGAGTCCTAATTAAATATGGGCTAAGGAATTGATCTTAAATTAAATGAAATTTATTTTATTTAAGTAGCCTAATTTAATTGTTTGGCTAGAATAAAATAAACGTTTATGGAGAGAGAATTAATTAAATTAATTTGGTGGGTTAATTAATTATTCAGGGCTTTGGCCCAGTTTGAATAGTTAAAGATTAACTTGGTACTAAACTAATATAGGCTTACTTATTGGACTAGTTTATTTGGGTTGGGAAATTATTTATTTGTTGGGCCATTAAGTGTTAGTGTTATGCCCTAGAGGCAATCATTTGTACATTGTATATGACATATTTTATTTTAATAAAAGGCATTATTTATCTTACAGTTTCTTTTGTTTGCTTTAAGTAATATAACTGTTTGATAAAGTCTCTCTACAACACTGTGTTAAGGAAATCATGATAGAGATCATGATATGAGATTCCTACTATACTGGATGGTGTTAATACTTAAATAGTCTCTAGTCATAGTATTAATGAGACAGGACATCATTAATGCGTTAAGACTAGCATGTGTTAGATTTCCTGATTTGATCAGGCAATGGTTCTCATATCCGTGAGTATTGAGAAACTCAAAGTTAACACATGGATGCTTGTTTATAGAACAAGTTCATTGGATGATCTAACTTTGAGATAATCACATGGATAACTATTTAGTGCCAGTGATATAATCTCAATATAGCAAATGCACAAGTATCCTTAAACTTGAGATCTCCAAGGTACTTTATTTACTGAGCATTGTATTTTGATTCCAATCTCCAGAGCTCGATCAAGGGCCGCCTATGAGATGGGTATTGGATACATTGTGAGATAAATGAAAGTAGTTGAGAGAGTCAATAAAGGATTCACCACTCATAATAGTAGGGGCGAATATCTCACGGCCACTTGTAGGAATTACTCCTCGAGAAGTCCTTGGCCAAGGCATATGTGTATTGGAAATAGTTCCAATTAATACATATCTAGAGTAGTAAGTTCCTGGTACAAGTACTATTGTATTCGGGCCAGAATTAATTCTGGAGGGAGTTGGCACTAATTCTGTACTCCAAACCGAATGAGATATTGTATTGTGAAAGGAGTTAATTGAACTAAAGTTTGTTATTGAAGGGTTTATATCAAGCCATTTGACTTCCTGGACTCTTAGGTGGTCATGATGTGTTGCTAGATACCGCACATGATCTGGGAATATAGGTTTATTAATTGATGAATTAATAAACCAATCCTGATTAGAATTAATAGGATTAATTCTAATTAGTTATGGATTATTAATCTCAAAGATGTTTGGACTAATTCATGTTTACTACCAATTGACTGGGAAACCTAATAGGTCACACACTATAGAGGATTATTTACTTAAGATGTTATTTGATAACATAGTGGGGTTAATTGAGAGAAAGAGAAGTTGTTGTGGACAAATTATAGTTAGTTATAATTTGTGATCCAAGTTGTAATTGTGAGAATTTGATGTTTCCAATTACAATTAGGGAATTCTAATAGGATTAGAATTCTCAGTTTTGGAAGGAATTTTCATGTGACATATATTATGAGTCACACGAAACCCTAGAAGGGGGATGAACACACGAAAAACACAGCCACAATTGTCTTCTTCTTCTTCTCTCTCTCTTTCGTTTTGCTGAAAATGAAAACAGCCCTAGCCGCCTTCTTTTTCTGCTAGCACAGGAAACTTTGGTACTTGAGTATTCCTCTGTGTGGATTACTATTAGAGATAATTACACACTATAATTATAGTGGTTAGACGTCCAACTCTCGTGGAGTTTGCACAAGAGGATTGCTGGATCGCGCATCGACTTGAAGAAGAAAATTTTTGTTCTTCAGACGATCACCTAAAGGTAAAAGCTGTTACCTTTATTATCATTATGTCTTGTTTTCCACACATAGACGGGTCTTGGGATTGTATCTCGTTTATTTTTCGCTGTGCCGTATAGGATACGAGCCTGAGATACCCAACATTAAGTTGGTTCTAATTAGAATAATTAATTAAATCTAAAAGGCTAAACTAAGAGTCCAATGGACCAGTCTAGTTTAACCTAGGGTTTTTTTTAGGTTAAACATGAGGATTGGAAATAACGTGGTTTTGATCACTGCCCCTTCTCTGTGAAAAAAGAGGACGTCTCTCTCTCTCTCCAGAAAAAGTTCTTTAGTCAGTGAGTTGTTCACCAAACGGAATTAGGTAGGTTATATACTGGAAGATTGAGAGTTTAGCACTCACCTACATGCAAAGACGGAGTAGGAGACTTGTAGGAATCGCACTAAAGGTTTCCACCAACGTACCTACCCTGGTTGTTCACATTCCAGTCTAGCCAATTCTAAGAACGAGGAAAAGAGGTATTTTTTTAAACCTCGGAATTCGTACAGAGCACGATTGGTGCCGGCTAGGGTTGCCGTAGCTGGCGCCGCTTTGTTTGGAGTTCCCTGTTCTTCAGTTTTTTCCAGTTTTTGTTTGTCGCTTTCACTATGTGCCTTGTGTTTTCCGTTTTTCATGCCTTTATTCGATATTTTTCAATTCCTACTCGGCCAAGACTCCTCAAGCAATGAATTTAGCATCAAAGAAGCTTATAAAACCAAGAAAAAACACAAGAGATTGAGAGAGTGAATCCAAGATAAAAAATTACAAACACTCAAGAGAGAAAAGATTCACTATTCAAAGAGGGTTATTCAAGAGAGTCTTCAAAGGAGAAGAATGAGGCTTGTTTATGAGTGCTTTCTTTTACCTTTGTTTTCTTTTTCATAAACAATTAAGTATTTAATATTTTCATTGTAATTTGACATTATTTTTGGGCTTCATGATTTGTTGAGTAGTTTAATCTTTTGATCAATTCATTATTTATCTTGGTATTTGATTACTTATTTTGTTTAAGAGTTGATTGATTGATTTTTGTTATTAACTTGCTTAAAAAAGGAGTTAATTGTCTAGAACATAGGTAATCAAAGGTTAGTTGATGATTGTTAGAATATGGATTCATTGACTAATTTCATGTTTTAAATCACCTAAAATATAGGGGTTTATATGAGGATTAATTTCAATACATATTTTGGGTAAATTGGTTAAGACAGAATATGTTCACTAATTTAAGTAGAAGATAGTGATTCCATGGATTACAAACGAAGTGGGTTTTTTGTAAATCCTCCATGAGACTACGATAATAATTGATTATGATATTGGCTAAGTACTTCATTATCATGTTTTCAAAAGTTTTTGTTTAATTACATATTCTTTCATTCTTGAGTTATATATATTTCTTTAATTTTCTTTTTATTATCTTATTACTTTATTTGGGTTTATTAAATAATGAATGAAAAGTGATTAGTGTGTACTTGTTTCTTTGAGGATCGATACTCGTTAATTCCCTATAGTATGCTTGCGATGAGTATACTTGCTCATATGTATATTTTAGAATTAATATTTTAATTAAAACTTGACTAAGGGATGGATTTAAATTTGATAATTTTTATACACATAAAATTTACACATTAAGTTTTTGGCGTTGTTATCGGGGAACAATATCATGAAAGCTTGAATTTTGTTGATTTAACCATGTTTATATGTTTATATGTCTATATATAAATATGTAAATATGTATATATGTTCTTTGTATGAATAGGTGTCATATTTTATTTTCTTGTATACTTGTATTTTAATGTTCTTACATGTTGTAATTTTCTAACTTAATGTGTGAATATGTACTAACTATCTAATTTGTAAATTCTATAATCTCACTATCTTCTATTTTCTGTAGACCTTGCCCTTACTGTATAACCCGATGATCTAAAGCTGACATAGTAGATCTTGATCTTGAGATCGAGAGAACCTTCACAAATGTCTAAAAGGTTGTAAGTGAAAGGGTAAGAAAAGACATTGAGGTGAATCAACCTAACAATGGTGGTAATGGTGAAATTAATAGGCGGACTATGTATGACTTTGTGAAATCCGCAATCATGGGTACAGGCTCGATTATTACAAGACCTAGGATAGAAGCTAACAATTTTAAAATAAAGGCCAACATAATCCAAATAATCCAAAACATGATACAATTTGATGGGCTACCTGAGGAAGATCCTAATACTCACCTTACGAACTTTTTAGAAATCTATGACACTTTTAAAATGAATAGCATTTCGATGCCATCAAACTAAGGCTTTTTCCCTTTTCTTTGAGAGATAGAGCAAATCTTGGTTAAAATCTTTACTAGTCGGATCCATTACCACTTGGAACATTTTAGTTGAAAAATTCTTGGCAAAATATTTTCTCCCAACTAGAACATCCAAGCTTAGGACCGAAATTTTTGCCTTCCAACAGTTAGAATCTAAAGATCTTTTTGAGTGTTGGGAGTGGTTTAAGGAGATGTTTTTCTCCTCATCATGGGTTTGAGCTAGGCATGCAAATGCAAATATTTCATAGTAGTTTAAGTTTTGCGACTAGACAATTGGTTGATGCATCTACATGAGGCTTCATTAATTCTAAAACTCCAGAGGTGGTATTTGATTTGATTGAAAACTTGGCAACAAACACTATGTTGGGGGGAGTTCACAATCAAGAGCTTATATTCATGGTGTACATAAGGTGGATGCAATGGCGGCTTTGGAGGCCAAAGTGGAGGCACTAACACAAAAGATGGAGCAAATGGTGATGTCTGCTTCCCACGGACAGGTAATGAGTGTAAGTTGTGATTTTTGTGGGGAGGGGCATCCCAATCATGAATGCCAAAACATGGGGTCATTACAAGAATTGTTAGAACAAGCTGTGTTTGTGGGCAATGGATGACAAAATAATAATCCCTATAGCCCCACTTACAACCCGGGTTAAAGGAATCATCCTAACTTTTTGTGGAATAACCAAAACTAACCTAGGCAAGCTTTTTCTAATTTTGGGAATTAAAGAACTCAACCACCCTTGCCTTATAATGCCCTACTTGCTAAGCCATCATTGGAGGAGTTGGTTAATCAGTTGGTAAGTGGTACGGAGACACGGTTCCAAGGAGTAGACCCGATTAAGAGAAATTTTAAGGGGTTCATATGAAACTTTGAGAATCAAATTAGACAACTAGCCAAACTTCTTGGAGATTGTCAAGCGGGATCACTTCCAGAAAATACTGAGACTAATCCACGTGACCATGACTGTGGATAAAGATGATTTTTACTGCTTTGAACTTGGGGACATCTCTTTAATTTTTGTGTGTCTTCATTGATTTTATTGTCTTTTTAATCTTTTAGAATGAATTCTCTTCGTGATTTCGTGTTTTAATTACTGTTTGTGTTTATTGAATTAATTTTAAAAAGAAATACATTTTGGTTGACCAGAGCTGACCTGGCACCGACTTGAACTTTGGCATCCACATGACCCAATAGCAAAACGGAGGCAGAACAATCTCAGCACCAAGCCTAGTCCTTGGTCACGGCACTAAGCCCGATCGGCCATAAGACAAAACCATGGCCATTCTTGGCCATTTTTTCAAAAACATTCTCATCTCCCTCATTTTTTCTCTCAACCCATTGCCGGGTTCAACTCCAAAACACCACCGGGTCACTTTCTAAACTTCCAAAACACCTTTCAAACACAAAATCTTCACTTTGTCCTTGAAGTTTTGGATTAAAACTAGGAAAAATCTAATCTTTTCTTCCAAAACTCATTTTCAATCCTTCCATTTAATGCACGATTTCTTCAATTTTTTTTTGCATAGGATCATTGCCCAGACATTGAAGATCATTGTGCTATGATTTTTCTATACTTTCTACAGTTCAATTTTTTCTATTAATTTTTGGGTATTTTCTATGATTTGTTTTGGCTGAAAATTCTTGTATATTTTTGGTGGAATGGATTGAATGCCAATGTTGTTTTCTTTGTGGCTTAGTTAGTATGGGAATATAATTGACAATGATATTTGATTGATGCCATTTATGATTTACATATTTTTGGAAGCTATTGAGCATACCTCCTTTAGGTGTGATTTTGAGCTTACCTAGATATATGATAATTATTTATGTCTAATTTAGCATTGGGGTAATGAGCTTTACATTGTTTAGTGGTGGTTGTTGAATATTGTGATTTGATCATGACTATTGATATTTTGTTTGGAATTGGACAATGGCTATATCTCTTGCAGGTTTGTTGGAAGGGAATGTGTTGTATTTTATTAGCTATCTTGTGGTGTTTTGTGTTGAGGTGGTGGGTGTGCTAAACGTTGTGGAGATAGTGAAACGATTGAGGGTTGTGTTTGCTTGTGGTGTAAAGAGTGATTTTGAGGGTATTCTATTTTCTTTTATCATACCTTTATTCATCATGCCATCATGTCCAGGAGACCTAGGGAGTTGGCACCTGGGGCTAAGAGAGCTCTAAATGCATCTTCGTTTACATCTTTGTTTGAACCTCTACCTACCCAGCCTACCTATTCTATGACCCCACGTGTCAAATTTGGTATCAAAATCACCAACATAACAAAATTATAGTAGTAAAGCGGTATAAGCCCTACTTAGATAATTCCTTAGAGCTTTCTACTATGTTTAGGCGATTGGGGTGGGAGCCTATAATTAGGCTTGAAGGTGTTTATTGTCCTGCGAGAATGAGAGAGTTTTATTCCAATATGAGGGACAAGAAGAAAAACAACTTCTAGGTTATTTGTACTACGGTAAAAGGGGTACCTATTGAGCCTGAGAGGGCTAAATTAGCCAGAATTTTGGGAGTACCTAATGAGGGGCAGTGGATAGCTATGAACCATAATAACTAAAAGATTATTTCTGAGCCTACCTAGGATATGAGTACTATGAGGGCAAGTTTGAATATGTGAAGAAAAGGGCAAATATGTCAAAATCATTACTACTCTAATAATGACCTTAAGGCTCAATTACGTGCTATAGTCTACCTCTTTGCTTTTAATTTTTACCCTAAGGCTAGAGACTTTAATAAGTCTAGGGTTTTTGATCTTTCCATTCTGGATAAGATAAAGAGAAGTGAGCCTATTCCCCTTGCCCCTATTATTATTCAATCTATGCGAGAGGCTGTTTACATTGGCATATCCGCTAAAGCCCTCAAATTCCCCTTGGTTATTATGCGTATCCTAAGAGACTTTAGAGTCAGATTAGATGGAGAGCTTAGTGAGCCCACTACTGATTGAGACCTAGTGAATGAGCATACTTTGTTTCAGTGTGGTTATCGCTGTGATGAGAGGGAGAGGCGATGGAAGAAGCCTTTTGAGATATAGCACTCCAGGATGATAGAGCTTCCTTTGGATGACAAGGAGAAGGAGGAGGAGGAGGAGGAGCTTACTAGACTTTCCACCCGTGCCACTAGTTCTCATTTTCGTACTGATTTTGAGACACGAGTGGAGGCTCAACTGGAGAGCCAAATGGCTATCCTTCTTCAGCTCCACGACTCCATTGCGGATGTCCATTGATGCCAAGATGTCCAAGAGCAAAAGTTGGAGACTTTGATCCAACAATCCACTGGGGCCTCTTCGAGTTGAGCACCTGATGATCTTCTGGAGGAAGAAGATGATGAGGAATCTTGACTTACTATTTGCCCTTGTATTTTATTTTATTTTATGTCATTTTTTCTATTGTTTCTTTTCTTTTGAATTTTAATGACCTTTCCTAGCTTTTAGTTATCTTTTTTGTTATGTTTTTTTTTTCTCAATTTATGTTTTCTTGTTTTCGGTTTCCTTTGAAGTTATGTACTCTTGTGACTTTTCTAATGACTACTCCTTGTGGTAGATTCATACATGTTGGACCTAATATGTAATAGAAGTATTTTCTTCTCTTCATTCTTCCTTTTTATTTATTTTGTTCTTCTTAGCTTTGCTTTCATTATTATATCTTTGGTCATTAGGGATAATGTTCAGTTTATGTGTGTGTGTGTGTGTAGGGGGGGGGGGGCAGGGGGAATGTAGGTGGTGAAGATATTTTCCATATCATTTTTGTGTGAAAATTTTCAAAATTTTTTGTTTTTTGTGGTTTTCATTGTTGAGCAAGGATGTAATTCTTGTTCTTACTTGGATATGAATTTTTTGTTATTCATTTGGTGAATTTTTATGAAAATTAGTTTATTAGATAGGATATTGTCAAGACTTGAGAATTTGGGTTAATCTTATTTAAGCATTGGTGTTTGAATATTATTTGACTCATCTAGTTTGAATATGGAAGATATGATGAATGTGGGGAAAATTTATTGGCTAACTGTTGTATTATGGGTTTAAACTTTGCTTATCCTTGGAGTTGTGATAAGGAATGTGAGGAGATAAAAGATCTTTGAGAAGAAAGATTGTAAAAAATTATGGACAATTCTTGTGAGTTGAAGCATTGAAGAAAGGAGTTGGTTGTTGTTTCCTCTTTGAAGATGAGAAAGTACTATTTTTGCTTGATTATGCGGCCCAATACGGATAGTGAAGAGAAATCTACTTTCTTGAGGTTATGAATTTCCGAAAGCAAAAGAGAGGAAAGAGGTTGAAAAAATGATGAGTGATGACAAAAAGGGGGCCAATACGATGTGTGAAGAGAAATCTATGCATTTGAGGCTACTAATTTCCTAAGTCATTCAAAAAAAAAAAAAATAGAGAGAAAACAATTAGAGTGCTTTCCTTGTATCATGACTTGAGTTGTGCAATTTTTGGATCCATAAGGCTTGAGTTGGTATATAACTTAACTTGTGTGATTCATGTTATCTATATTTTTACTCGAAAGGTGAAATAATTTTCTTAGACTAAGATATAAATTTGATTAATTTGACTTCAAGAGTTTTGTGATGTCTTGTCAAACGTGTCAAAGTTTGAATTGTTTTCAAATGGTTTGATAAATGGCAAGAGTTTTATCTAAAGTTTGGAAGGAAGTTATAATCCTTGTTATGTTTCAAAATTTTGAATGAAGAAGAGCTTGTGTTTTCTTGATGATTTTCTTGGCTAAAGTATTTTACTTGAGGACAAGAAAAGGTTCAAGTGTGGGGAAATTGTTAAGGGCTAAAATTATCATTATTTTCCTAGTTATTTGAGGTTAAATTGTAATACTTTTATTGTAAGAACTAGACATATTTCGTCATATTTGATATTTTACTTGTAAAAAGTGTTTTTGACAAATTTGTGCCGATTTAAGTTGATTTCTAGCAAAAAGGAGAATTTTTCAGCACACATGGTGCCAGACTTGAGAAATGGACTAGGCGCCAGGTCCATTTTGCTCAAATAGTGGGAAACAGAGCAAAACTCAGGGAGAAAACAGAACACACCTGGCGCCAAGTAGGTCGAAGGGACCCGGCGCCAGGTGATGTGTCCGGACTTGGGTATAAAAATCATACAAAAACTAAGCACATTCCCAATCAAGTTTAAATTAAAACGTTAAACCCAAATCACACATATGAGCAAGCGTACTTATCATTAACTGAGTATAGGGTTTAAACGAGTGTCGATCCTCAAGAAACAAGTAGACATTAATTACATTTCTTTCATTGTTTAACTGACTCGATAAAACAAAATCGAAATAAAATAAAAACAAAAATATATACATGTCAAGGATGGAGATTTATGTAATTCAAACCATTGATTAAACAACCATGATCTTAAAGTACCCAACCTCTGTCATAACTTGTAACACCTCACTACCTAGGCCCACCAGGGCCGGGGATGTCGCCCCGTCCAAAGGACAAGGGGTCTTTATAACTAGGTCACACAAATAAAATAGCGGAATAAAAATAATACTTTAACTTAAAATTTATTAAAAACCAGAATGAATCCAAGAATTCCCAAAAGAAAAATAAATCCATAAATAAAATCATCCACTCTCAACTCCTCAAAGCAATACATAAAAATAAAAGACAACATTCTCTTCCAAGGCAAATAACACTAGCTACTCAACCCCACAGCAGGATCGACCTGAAATCATGGTAAAAAGGTGATGAGACAGAAATCTCAGTAAGTCCGTGTGTGCTTTGGGTGTTCAGTGAAAACAGTTCATGAATGCAAAGTGTGAAATCTTTATAAGAGAAATATTGGCAAGCAATAAATATTAGTCAAAAGCAAGAGTGGTGTTTTCCTCTTTTTGAAACCATACAAGTACACAATAAAATCAACCACTCATAAAGGTGGTCATGGGTTACCATACGTTGGGCCCCATAACTATACAATGGTCAGAATGCCACACTTTGTGCAGACTGACAAAAGAAATACTGGCAAGCAATGAATGATGTTCAAAAACAAGAGTGGCATTTTGGCTTTCAAACCATACAGGTACAATAAAATCAACCACTCAAAAAGGGTGGTAATAGGTTACCACACGTTGGGCCCCATGTCCACATGGTCAGTATGCCACAGTTTGTGCATACTGCCAGTCAGAATGCCACACTTTGTGCAGACTGCCAGTCAGAATGCCACACTTTGTGCAGACTGACAAAAGGTAGGTGATCAGCCTACCGGGCAAGATACTCCTCCTTCTCTATACCCAAACAACAACCGGGTGTCCATTCTGGCAAAACACAGTCACTTGATTGAAAAGAACACTGCTAGCTCGGACCGGCATAACTAAGTAGTACTGACGTTTCTCTAAGTTGAGCTTATCTTCTAGAGGTGGCTTCCTGCCAGAAGACTCGCTCTTACTCTTCAAAACTAGTACTACTAGCCTACCCTTATTGAGTACTTAACGTAACAAATCCAACTTGAGAAAAATGAACAAAACATAGTTCCACTTGAAAATGGTAATTAAGGTTTTTCAAAGTTTGGGGCAAAACTGGTTTTAGAAAGAATTTTAGGTTTTGAGTAAAACCGCTCCTTGATTTGCAAATAGTTTATTTGTCTAAAATAAGAATGGAAATAATCCTCAATTGCCTTTACAGAAATGAGTGACCATGCACTCTACATTTGGCTTGCCATAAAAAAAAAAAATCATATTTCATCAAACAGGTTTTATGCAGGAGCTTACCTGATCCTTACTCACAACAAAGGTCTCCAACAGTTGACCTAACCCCGCATGGGAAAATACAAACCACAATCAAACTCAAGCCAGAATCCACTTTCTCAATTTAAAACAACTCAACTTACTACTACCATGATCCTAGTGTCCCAAGCTTTAAGGCCAAACAATAAATAAATAGGTTTATAAGCTAAGTCTAATTTGATATTTAAAATAATTAATGTTTTGGGAAATACGTACTAATAAATTGAAGGTTTTAATCTTACTAAGAAAGATTTAGAGTTTATTTGATGAAGAGTCCTAGGTGGAATTAGGCAAAATAACGATTTATTAATAATTTAGTTGTTAGAAAATAATTCATAACTAAAATTAGTTGAAAATAAATTTAATGGGTCTTGCTTGAAAGATAATAAATAAAATTTTAATGGGTTTTTATTAAAAGATAATAACTAAATTTTTAGTAATAAATATTTTACTAATTATGATTATTTCCATAAAAGGCTTTATTTGATATTATCATTTTATATATAATATCTATATATTTTATTTTTCTAGCAAAAGCTATTATTTATTTGACTAAAATATCCTTATTATATATAATAATCCAACCCTCCTAGGGTTTTTTTTATGTGGAAATTACTAGCAAAATCCCATTATGAAATATTTTATTCATGAAATAAAAATTAGTTTAGAGACAACTAGATCATGATCATACTTCTATGGCTAACCACAATCAAGGACATATACAATCCTTCAATTCATCAAATCATCCAAATCATACATATAAGCATAGATCTAAATTTATTAAGACATGATCTAACCCCTACTAGCATAAATATGATCATGGCTTCAACAATCTAACATAAACATAATCTCTAGCATACGTCATCACAAATACTACCTATGACATGGAGACATGCATTAAACCTCAAATCATCATACAATCAACCAAGATAATCCATCCATGCATAAATCCCATCTCCTTCATATTCATACATACATTCATGCTTCAACCTCAACAATATATACTCAAACCTTATCCGCAATCCATCTTCTATCAACATCATCCTAGAGACTTGAATCTAGAATTTAAAAGAAGGGTTAAAATGGATTACTTGATTGATGAATTCCTTGAAGTAGTTTCAAATGAATCTCAAGCCCTAAATGCCTAAATCCGTCCAAAGGAGATGAAGGAAGAATGGCCATGGAGAAGAAACCATTCGGCCAAGTAAGTGAGTGGTTCGGCCAAGAGAGAGACAAAGAGAGAGGGAGGGAGAGAAGAAGAAGAAGAAGAAGAAGGCTCATTAGCTTGCTTAAACACATATATATTCATTAGAGATTGAAGATTAGTGAAGATGAAGTTGATTGAATAATCTTACCTTGAAGGTGTTCTTGAGCCTTCACAAAATTTCTGGTTTTTGATCCAAAAGTGCAAGTTAGATTTTGGAGTTTGATGTTAAAAATGGTACAGATGGACTCACAGCAATGAATAGATGAAATATGGAATTCTTAGAGGTAGTTTGAAGTGATTTGGAGAGGTATTAGGTGAAAGGAAGGAGTAGGTGTTTTTGGTGTACTATGTGTTCTTGAAGGTTGAAAAGAGTAGAGAGCTTTTGGATGGAGGCTGCCGAAATTCTATGAGGATTAGGGTTGCCGATTTTCTGTAGGGTTTAGGTAGATGATTTTTCTGGTTTGGAAGGGAAATGGAAAGGCTAGTTGTTGGAATCCTTGAAGAATATTTTTATGAAGCAAAATTTGGAAACTAAATATTCAAGAATATCTTTGATTATGGAAGAGCTCTTGGAAATCTGCCATGGCCAACTGCTTGTGCAGAATTTTGGCTGGATGAAAGCTGGTTGAAGGAGGCTAATGGTGGCTGAAATTAAGGAGTTTAATGGTGAAGGGAAGGTCTGGTTGTTTGAGGTATATTTTATGGAAAGATGTTAAATCTTGGTGGCTGAAATTTTGGTATCCAAATCAAGGCATGATTGCAGAATTTTTTTTGGAAATCTTTTTGGCAACCATGGTTGGATTTTCGTGCAGAACTTAGGGAGGATAATGGAGTTCAGTTAATGGAGGTTTAAGGGTGGTTTGTGCAGAAAAAGTATGGAGTTTCGGCTAGGGTTGAATTAGGAAACAAAGCTGGAAAAAATTCTACACAGCATTTTTCGCAAGGCTGGAATTTCCTGGGCAGTTTTCGGCTGCCCTTTTCCAGGCGATTTGCAGAGGCTTTGAAGGGGAATTTCTGGGGCTTTCAAGGCTGGTTTCCAGCCTACTTCATGGAGGAAAAACATGGCTAAGGTGCTGAACAAAAACTAGAAGAAAACAGCTTGGTTTTGGACCTCTAAAGCTGCGAATCTGCCCAGAAAATTTTCTAGTTTTGCACAGTATTTGTGCAGTCCGAAATTAGCTAGAAAAATCCAGATTCTAAGCTGATCAAAAGGGCCATTTTCTGGCAGCATTTGGGAGGGAATAATGGTAAAGAATTTCGTCACCTTGAAGGCACACAAAGCTGGAAAAATTTCAGTTCTAAGCATGAAGGAAAATGAACCTAGCTATAGTGAATTGTTAGAAAGTTCACTAAGGAATTTAATTCACTTGAAATCTTTCCCCCTCTTCCTTTGTTTCGGTCCATATGATGTCTTTTACTAAGACATTTTGAACCTTCAAAGCCACTGCACATTGCTAGAATTTTTTCTAGAATAAAATTGGTTTGAACAAAATGAACAAACTAATGAATTGAGAAATAGAAAAAATTAAGGATCAAGAGGAAATAAATTCCCCTTAGGAATTTTGTGTAGAGCAAAAGAGTAGGATTTGAAGACTCCTATCATGTCTCTTATAGGACAACATCTCTACCCTACTTCAAACACCACTAAGGCCGAAAATGATACTTCCCAAGCAAAAATAAAATTTAACCAAGCTAAAGCTCCTATGATGGAATTTGAACCCAAGACCTCAAGAATTAATTCCAAAGCTCCAACCACTAAACCACAATAACTCTTATTCTTATTTTCCCCCTAAAAATATTTTCCTATTCAATCCTCAAGCTATCTCCCTTTTTCCACCTCAAGCAAAAATTACCATTTTGCCCTTCTCACTCAATAGTCATAACCAAGCCCTCTAGACTATAAAACACAAATCCGAAGCACATAAAATCATACAAAAATATATTTAAACATGCATATAAATATGCTATGCATCCTAACCCCCTTACTCTAAGGTTGGTTACCACTGGGGTTTCAAATAACTAATTATTCTCTTGGCATCATAAAGAATTAAAATAGACTCACTTCTTTCTCAAACCATGAATCCCTATCTTCTAGGTAACTTAGTATCACATACTTTGTCTCAACCAGTCTTACCTAAAAGATGCATTAAACACAATTATTTTATTAAGTCCCATTCTCAGGCAAACTTAACCCATGAAATTAACTAATTGAATCCATATTCTGGCAGACATCAATTAACCTTTAATTACTCTGTTCTTGCAATTAACCCCATTTTCAAATAAGTTAAAAGGCAAAAAATATGAAATGAATCAATTTAAACCATTAATCCTATTCTCAAGCAAGTTAACGGCACAATCAATTAATCTTGCACTCAACCCAAGTAATTAAATACCAAGAATAGCAAT
Source organism: Voacanga thouarsii (assembly GCA_026120185.1). Taxonomy (NCBI): domain Eukaryota; kingdom Viridiplantae; phylum Streptophyta; class Magnoliopsida; order Gentianales; family Apocynaceae; genus Voacanga; species Voacanga thouarsii. The sequence goes on from JANUWF010000999.1 coordinate 2,817,318, forward strand.
CAGTTAATCAAAAGATCAAATAACTCTAAATACCATGAATGTCTAAACCAATGTTAAATTACAATAAAACAATTAAAATATCATTGTCAAGAAAAGAAAACAAAGTAAAAGAAAGCACTCATAGACAAGCCTCCTTCTTCTTCTTTTGAAGACCTTCTTGTACAACCATCATTGAATTGAAGAATTCCTCCTTTGATTGAGTGATTTTCTATGATGAATAATGAAATTTCCCATTTTCCCTTGTGTTTTTCATCTATTTATATGCTTAAGAAATACCTAAACTCGTAGGTACAAAGTTCTTGGCTGAATAGAAGTTGGAAGATACTAAAACTCCTTAGGTTTCCAAAAACGAGTAGAAAAATCGCACCACCGCCTCAAGGACAGAACACAGCTGGCGCCGCCTTGGTCCTTTGGAGTCGGTGCCGCTTGTGTTCTGCTTCTCCACTTGTTCGCCGATTTTTCTCCAAATTTTGCGCATGAGTTCCAGAATTCAGCCGGCGCCGGTTTCAGCCTTACAGTCAGCGTCGCCTCTGCTCTGCTTCGCAACGGTTTTGCTTCGCTTTACCCAAAAATTTGAAATAATGAACAAAATACCTTTCCAAGGGTAAAATCTCAAATATGAAAGAATATGACTAGTTATTGCACAAAATGTCTTCCAAAAGAGCTTCAAATAACTAGGTAAAGTATGACTAATTTAGCCCCTATCACTAGGTCCGCTCTAGAGTACAAAAATTTTGAACACGAATTTGAAAATTTTTCAAAGATTTCGGTATTTTCCAATCCTACTCGACCAAGACTACTCCAGCAATGAATTTGGCATCAAAGAAGCCTATAAAACCAAGAGAAAACATAAAAGATTGAGAGAATGAATCTAAGATATAAAATTCCAATCACTCAAGAGAGAAGAGATTCACTATTCCATAAGGGTTGTTCAAGAGAGTCTTCAAAGAAGAAGAAGGAGGCTTGGCTATGAGTGCTTTCTTTTCTTTTTCTTAAACAATTATGTATTTAATATTTCCATTGTAATTTAACATTATTTTTGGACTTCATGATGAAGAGGATCATTTATGATGAATAGGATGAGCTTCAAGAGAATGATTCGGAGTTTTTACAGAATGGAAAGGGGCAGTACTAGACACAAGATAGATCTTCCAAAGAACAAGTCCTTTTTTCAAATAAGCTAATTCATTTGGATTCTGATTCATGGATCTCTCGGTTCGAGAAATCAAAATAAGGGTTAAATCAACTGACTATTCATTAAAGTTTTTCTAAAAAAGTAACTGATGTATACATAGGGAAAGTCATGTGCAACGAAGCAGCTACTTTCGAAGTAACAGAAAGAAAAGCAACGACTGGAGTGGGAGAGTCAGAGTCGAAAAGAGGATTCCTTACTTCTTTCTCTTATTCAAAACCGTGCATGAGACTTCCATCTCACACGGCTCCTAAGTGATAAAAGAAAGAAGAACCCATCTTCTTCCATAGCTTTTGGTCCGTTACCCTCAAAGGCAAAGGCACTTCCTATTTGGACCGGATGTGGGCGAGGAGGGATTTGAACCCCCGACACTGTGGTTCGTTGCTGAACTAAGATTTCCAGATGGACGGGGTGGGGTATTTGTGAAACCCCACCTAAAGCCAACCCTAGAGTAAGGGGGTCGGGAATGCATATCATATTATTTTGTATGAATATATATATTTTTGAATGATTTTATGTGCTTTAGAATCGTGGATTATAGGTTTAAATGCTTAGTTATACTTATTGAGTAGGAGGGGTAAAATGGTAATTTTGCTTGAGGTCAGAATAGGAAGATAGCTTGAGGAGTAGATAAGAAAAATATGTGGGTGAGAAAATAAGAACAAGAGTTAGTGTGGTTTAGTGGTTAGAGCTTGGTGAATTAATTTCTAAGGTCATGAGTTCAAATCCCATCATTTAAGCTTTTATCATGATTATCTTAATTAAGTTTGAATTTTTGTTTTCTTGCATTCCATGAAAATAGGAATGATTGTCTTAAGGGAGACATGAAGAGAATGTCCTAATCTTATCCTCATGTTCTAAAAGAATTCTAGAAGAATTCTTGTCCAACTTATTACCTCTAGCTTTGTCCTAGCAATTTCATAATTCAAATAAACTAAAATCCATTAAATCTTTTTCTTTGAATTCCAAAAAAAATTCTGTGATGATTTCTTCCCCTTGAATTTCGAAAATCAGCTTTGGGGAAGGGAAGTTGACTGAAAAATAGGAGGGGAAATAGGAAGGGTTCCAAGAGAAAATCAATCACCATGGAAGGACCTTCAAAACTATCTTCAACATGTTCATGCTTTAGTGGTAGGAAATCTGGAAATTTTCCAAATTTTTGCAGCCCTTCTCTTCGAAAATTCAGGCCATAAACCCAACCATTTGCTGCCAAGAAAATGGTCATTTCAAGTGGCTTGGAAGCTAGAAAAATTGTGCAATTTTCGGACTGCACAAAACAAGCTAGCAAACTTCTCTGCATTAGTCCAGGAATGAGGCTGAAAAACCACCCTTGGAAGACCCTCAAACAACCCTAAAGAACCTCTGAAAAACTGAGCTAAGAAGGTGCGAAAATCCTGTACCAAAATTCTGCAAATTTTCGGAAAAGCCATGAACACTTGAGAGCAGAATTTTTCCAGCCTTGTTCCTTTCTAGCCTAGGACCGAAAGTCACCTTCAATCTCTGTAGAATTGAGCCTTGCTCAGCCATACTCTGAACACCATCAAACCCACACTTACCTTGAAGCATAAGGACTCCATGGCTGCACCACAAAACACTCCTAAGATCACTCCATTCAAACTCCATTTGAACTTCAAATAATTCCAGCATTTCACTCCCATAAATCACTCTTGCATTAAGCTGAAATAACCAGAAATATCACTGCCTTTAAGGACTGAATTTTGGCCAGCCTTGAGCAACAATAACCCTCAACCATTTCAGCAAAACATGCTTGTTCCAGCCGACACCATTAAAGCTCCTAGACACCTCTCTTGATCAAACACCATAGCTGATCTTTTACCTTAAACATCTCCACCCTTTCCTCCATTTAAATTTCAAATAAAATCTGATTTCTCTCTCTCACAACGCTGAAAACCGAAACCCTCAATCACACCCTACCATTCGGCCCGCCTTCTAGCAGAAATCGGGTAGCACTTCTTCTAGTTTCTCTCCATTTTCACCTAGAACACCAAGAACACACACTAAACTTCTTCAAGCCTAAACCAACTCCAAACACCACCAATCACTCTCAAATACTCCCGATCATCTCTACTTAATCCCTAGACTTCATTTCTACCATTTATAACACAAAATCTCGCAAGCAAGAATTTTCAACCGGATCAAAAAATCAGGGTTTCTTGAAGACCTCAAGAACATCAACAAGGTAAAACAAGAATAATCTTCTTGTTCATCTTCTTCCATTCAATTATTAATACCCCTATCTAATGCTCTCTTTCTTTCTCTCTCTCTCTCTCTCTCTCTCTCTCTCTCTCTCTCTCACCCTCTTCTAATCGAAATGGTTGATCAAACCATCAACCATGAACGTTGTTTCATTGGACCATTCAAGTCATTTCATCGCGCGTGCACCTTCTTTTGTCTTCACCAAAGGACTCGACAATCAAGTATTCATTCTTAAATTTCTCTTATTAAATTCTGAAATCATGTCTCCTAGTTTATGATAGAGAAATGGATTATGATTGGGAGATTGAATATATGCATGTGGATTAGGGGATAAAGTTATGACATGATGATGGTTGTATTTGACTTGGATGTATGTGTTTTCCTTTCGAATCAATATATATTCTTCATGCTTGATGAATTTAATGGATGTTGAAGCATGATTAGATATTATGACACTAAAGGTGATTAGGCTTTTGATGATCTTATTTTCCCATGGAAATCATGTTTGATGATTATGCTTAGTAGGATTTTGGCCATGTGATAGTATGAGATAGTTCAAGTGTTTGTTCATGAATAGATTAATTTCTTGTTTGATGATGGAGAATGGGATCATGAATCTTTTTTAGCAATAGGAAGACCATGATGTAAGATTATTTTCTTGTAAATTCTAAGCTATATTCATTAGCAAATTTTATTACATAAATTAAAATTACTACTATATTTTTCTTCAAAAAAATTCGAAACACTAGGTGATTTGTAGTAGAATATTAAATCAAACTATTAATATTTTTATTAAACGAAAATTTAAAATAATTTATTAATATATTTTAATTATTATTTATTATCTCTTCGAAATTAATTAAAAAATTATTATTTATTTATTTATAATAAAGCTACTTTTAAATTTCTTAATATTAAATAGTAATATTAAATAGGACTTAATAATATTTAAAATTCAAACCTTGGTTTATTTATTAATAATAACACTCAAGAATTATTATTTGAGTCTATAATTTATTAATAATTATTTTAGAACCCCTAGTTATTTCAATCTATCAAACTAGACTTAGTTTGTAAAATTCTTCAGCATATAGCCTTAAAGCTTAGGACATTAAGATCATGGTTAGTCATGGATGTATCTAGTTAAGCTAAGAATTATTTATGAAAGGCAGGTATAGCTTGAATGTGACCCTATGTTTTGTGTTTACCCCAGGCAGGGGTTAGGTCAGCCATGGAAGACTTTTGTGTAGAGCAAGCAAAGAAGCAGGTAAGCTCCTGCATGGAGTTTTGTGAAAGTTATTGTGGCAAGCAAATGCAATGTATATGGACATTTAATTGTAAAGGCAATTAAGGACTGTTTTCTTTTCCCTTTTTATTTCAGTCAAGCAAATCATTTGGGAATTGAACAAACAGTTTTACATAAATCTTATCTTTTTCTAAAACCTAACTTGACTAGACTTTTGGAAACCTTTAATTGCTATTTCCAAATAAAGCAAAGTTTTGATCAATTTTCTCCTAAGGGGAACAATCAACGTTGAGTACTCAATAAGGGTAGACCACCAGGACTAGTCTTTGAAGGGTTAGGGTAAGTCTCTCAGTAGGTGGCCACCTCTGAGGGGTGAGTCCTTCCTGGAAAGGATGCCAGTCCGGGAGGTTATACCGGTCTGAGCTAGCAAGTTTCAGTCATGTGGACTGTGTGTTCCGGAGTGGACAACCGGTAAGTTTGGGTGTAGAGATGGAGGAGTATCTCACCCGGTAGGCTGTACACCTACCTTTTGTCAGCATTGCACAAAGTGTGGCATTCTGACTGTTATTGGTCATGGGGCCCAACGTGTGGTAACCCATGGCTACCCATTTGAGTGGTTGTATTTATTGTGCACATGTATGATTTGAAAAGTGAAACACCACTCTTTATTTTCAACACTTATTTATTGCTTGCCAGCACTTTTCCCTATGAAACTTTTACAACTTGCATACATGAATTATTTTACCTGAAACACTTAAAGCACACACAGGCTTATTGAGATTTTTATCTCACCACCTTTTATGCCATATCTTCAGGAAGATCCTGCTGTGGAGATCATTAGCTAGAATGTTGCCTTGCTTGAAAACTCTTGATATTTACTTTAAGTATTGTTTGAGAGATTGTTGCAAACAATTTATTTTGGATTTATGTCAGTATTCATCTTTTGGGTTGTAATAAATTTAATTTTAAAGTCTTTTATTTTATTCTATTTTCATGTAACCTAGTTATAAAGACCCCTTGTCCTTTGGACGGGGCGACGCCCTGATGGGCCTAGGTAGTGGGGTGTTACATGTGGTATCAGAGACTAGGTTTAGGCAAGTATTGATAGTATATGTCTTGATTTATTAAGTTCAAATCTTTTGTCTGACCTTCTTGTTTGTGCTGTAGGATGGTTAGAATGATTAGAACAGCAAGGAAAGGACAGCAATGGCACCCTCCCGTTCCTATCTACCTGGAGGACCTACCTGTGCCTCAACCAGTGCCTCAGCCAGCACCTCAGCCTGCACCACAGCTAATCATTGCCCTGGATGATAGTAGTGACGATGAGGTCCAGATCATTGAGCCACCTCCCATACCCGTGATCGACCTGGTTACTGATAGTGAAGATGAGGAGATAGACATGGAATATGTTCCCCTTCCTCCTAGTCCCATAATTGATTTAACTGCTGACAGTGATGACCCAAGGGAGATAGATTATGAATCTCCACCTAGACCTTCCTTTGTAACCCCACCCAATCAGTTTGAGACCGGGGAAAGTTCTAGGAGTGCTGGGAAGGAGCCAATAGATGGGTTTGCCAGTGGGGCTGGGCTAGACTTCACTAGGAATTTTGGGGGATGGATATATGATGCCGACATTGAAGACTCTGATGAGGATTAGGAAGGCTAAGTTCTGCTTTGTTTGAAACATTTTATTTGCTATTTTCAATAAACTCCTATGCTAGGAGTCTATTCACCTTTACTGCTTTATTTCAAAATTTAAGCAAATAAGAGTACCTAGAGTACTCTAAGTTTTGAGAAAATTTATGTGTCATTCTTTATACAAAATTACATCCAATTTCCTTCCGCTTTAAGTTGAATGTGAATGCATGCTCAATTTGGATATTTTTAACTTTGATGCATAAACTCATTATTTGGGGAAATGGTTTAGAATGGCACCCAAACCTCGTGCAGCCACATCCAGCAGAAGGGTTCCTGAGGCAGAGCCCGTGACACCGGAGATGGAAACAACTCAAAGGACATCACCAAATCATGGGGATGAGAACGAAATGGGGCCGAAAATAGGATCAGAAGAGCCGGTTAGTGCGACTATGATGCAAGCATTCCACAAAATGACCGAGATTCTGCAAAACTTGACTGAGCGGAGGAATCCAAAAGGGGAAGATGAGGCGTTGGAGCGGTTTCTGAAATTTCAACTGCTTATCTTCTTGGGAGAGGCCAAACAAGACCAAAAAACGGAACAATGGGTGGAACAAATGGAGGACATTTTTGCCACGCTCCAGTATATTGAAAGGCGTATGGTGAAGTTTGCCGCATTCCGACTAAGGGGTCCAGCCCGGGCATGGTAGCAAAGGGTTCAGGATGATTGGGAGATGATTGACCAAGACTGGTCGTGGGCTAATTTCAATGAAGCATTACGGGCAGAATATATCCCTCAGTGGATAGTCGAGAAGTGGGAAGACGAGTTTCAGAATCTGAAGCAGGGAAGCATGACGGTAGCCCAATACACAGCGCGGTTCACGTAGCTGTCAAAGTATTGCAAGAGGATAGTGGATACTGAACAGAACCGAACGAGGAAATTTGTTAAGTGATTAAGGCAAGAGCTAAGAAGGGCGTTAGCACCCTCTCCACCGATGACTTATTCGGGGGCTGTGGACGCAGCCACCCGTACTGAGAATGAAGATCGCAACCGGTTAGCTTCCCGACCGTTCGTACCGACAAGACCGCCGCCAAGACCTTTCCAGAGGCAGCAACCTAACAAGCGTCCTGCCAACCAGCAATGGCAGAATCGGGGAAAGCAAGCTCGAACAACGCCAGTTGGTCCAGTGTAGAATCTTCCTTTATGCCGGCACTGTGGGAAAAGGGGCCACATTGAGAAGAATTGTTGGTCGAAAGGAGGAGAGCGGAAGTGCTACCACTGCGGAGATCCGAGCCATCTACGAAACGCCTGCCCTAAGCTTCTCGGGATTGGACCGGGGAACCCAGCTCAGAACCCGGGGCCGAATCGAGCCAATACCTCGGGAGCTTCCGGGAGTGGAACGCAGAAGCAGCATGTGAAAGCAAAAGTTTTCGCTCTCAACCGGGAGGAGGTTGGAGCAGATGCAGCGGTAGTGAAAGGTACGCTTGCTATCCAAGGTCGTTCTGTTAATGCATTGATAGACCTTGGATCTACCCATTCCTATTTAAATAAGAATTGTGCATATCAATTGGGTTGGGATGGAGTAGAACTACCTTTTACCTTGTTAGTAAGTACGCCTTTGGGGAAAATGGTGCAAGCAGATCGGTATGTGCAGAATTCTAAAATTGAAGTAGGAAGAGAAAGGTTGGAGGGAGATTTAATAGTCTTAGCTATTGATGATTATGATTTAATATTGGGGATGGATTGGTTAGCGAAGCATGGTGCTAGAGTAGATTGTAAGAATAAGTCGGTTCAGTTCATTAGACCAAGGTGTGATGTGTTGGAGTTCAATGGTGGGAAAGTAAAAGAATTGAAGTTTTTGATAGCCGGGGCTAAAGCCCGGAAGTTGTTGAGGCAAGAATGCCAAGGATATTTGGCTTATGTGATAAACAAGCCGAAGGACCAGTGCACTCTGGAGGATACTGAGGGGGTGAAGGATTTTCCTGACGTGTTCCCGGCGGAACTCACTTCTCTACCTCCCAATCGAGAAGTTGAGTTCACTATTGATCTAGTCCCCGGAGCGGAACCGGTGTCTCGAACTCCGTATCGAATGGCACCGGCGGAGCTGAAAGAATTGAAGGAGCAACTAGAAGAATTGGTGAGGCAAGGTTATATCAAACCTAGCACGTCACCCTGGGGAGCACCTGTGCTATTTGTGAAGAAAAAGGATGGGACTCTAAGGTTGTGTATTGACTACCGGGGCTTGAACAACCTGACTATCAAGAATAAATATCCTCTGCCGTTAATTGACGAGCTGTTCGACCAGCTGCAAGGATCCAGTTGTTACTCCAAGCTAGATTTGAGGCAAGGCTACTATCAAGTGAGGATAAAAGAGGAAGATATTCCTAAGACGGCCTTCAATACGAGATATGGTCACTATGAGTTTGTAGTAATGCCTTTCGGGGTAACCAATGCACCCGCGGTATTCATGGATTTGATGCATCGAGTATTCCAGCCTTACTTGGACAAATTCGTGGTAGTCTTCATCGACGACATACTCATATACTCCAAGAGCCCGAAGGAGCATGCAGAACATTTGAAGTTGGTACTAGAAAAGCTAAGGGAGCACAAGCTTTACGCCAAGTTTAGCGAGTGCGAGTTTTGGTTGGATAGTGCGGCGTTTCTTGGTCACGTGGTGACTAAGGAGGGAATCAAAGTAGACCCATCGAAGGTTGAAGCCGTATCAGACTGGAAGCAACCAGAGAACAACACTGAGATTCGAAGCTTTTTGGGTTTGGCTGGCTACTGCCGGAGGTTTATTAAGGGGTTTTCGACGTTAGCATCTCCTATGACCCGGCTGCTGAGAAAGGACGTGCCCTTTGTTTGGAACGAAAAATGCGAAAAGAGTTTCCAAGAGTTGAAGCGGAGGTTAATGACAACGACTGTGCTGAGTCTGCCGGAGGCAGATAAACCTTACGCCCTATATACTGATGCCTCAAAGGAAGGCCTGGGAGCAGTTTTGATGCAAGATAGGAAGGTGATCGCCTATGCTTCCCGAAAACTGAAGCTGCACGAAGTCAATTATCCCACGCATTACTAGAGCTGGCTGCCATTGTGTTCGCATTAAAGAAATGGCGACACTATTTGTATGGGGCGGAATATGAGGTGTTCACTGATCACAAAAGCCTGAAGTACATCTTCACCCAAAAGGACTTGAATTTGAGGCAGCGAGGATGGATGGAATTTCTGGAGGAATACTGGTGTCCTATCAACTACCACCCCGAGGAAGCCAACGTCGTTGCTGATGCCCTGAGCCGGAAAGTCAGAATGGCCAGGCTAAGAGTACAAGAGGTTAAAATGGTTCAGGATGTGTTGGATAGAAGAGCAGAAGTGCAAGAAGAGAGGATCACTATTAGCAACCTGAAGTTTACACTAGATCTAAGGCGGGAAATTGTTGAAGCCTAGCAAAGTAATGCGGAATTTCAGCTTTTCAAGGATAAGGAGCTTAAACGGTAAGGCAGTGAGTTCTGACAGGACGGAGCGGGAGTATTGTACTTCCGAGATCGTTTGTGTGTACCCGAGGAGCACCAGTTGAGGGACAGAATGTTAGAAGAAGCGCATAAGAGCAAGTACGCCATTCATCCGAGAGAGGTCAAGATGTATCAAGATTTGAAAAAGTCTTATTGGTGGCCTGGGATGAAGCGAAATGTGGTTAAATATGTCTCAACGTGTCTAACCTGTCAGAAAGTCAAAGCGGAGCATAAGAAGGTGGCAGGATTATTACAATCGTTGCCAGTACCAGAATGGAAATGGGAAGAAGTGACCATGGACTTCGTCATCGGACTCCCTATGGCAAGGAGCTAAAAGGACGTCATATGGGTAGTAGTAGACCGACTGACCAAGTCGGCACATTTCATCCCCGTGAATGTGAAGGATTCAATGGAAAAGTTGGCTCAGACCTATGTACGGGAGATAGTCAGATTACACGGAGTACTTTCGAGTATTGTGTCCGACCGTGATCCGAGATTTACATCCCGATTTTGGGACAAGTTTCAAGAATCGATGGGATCTAGTCTGAAGTTCAGTACGTCGGCGCATCCGCAGACCGATGGACAGTTACAAAGGGTTATTCAGATATTGGAGGATATGCTGAGAGCCTGTGTATTGGATTTCGGGGATAAGTGGATTGAAAGTGTGCCGTATGCCGAGTTATCATACAACAGCAATTATCAAGCTTCGATTGGAATGGCTCCGTATGAAGCTCTATATGGACGTAAGTGTCAAGTACCGCTATACTAGAGTTGGTCAGAGAACGGACACATAAGCAAGTCGGGAGAAGTATATGTTCAGGAAATGTTGGATAAAGTCAAGTTAATTAGAGAAAGGTTGAGAGCAGCCCAGAGCCGACAAAAGAGTTACGCAGATAATAGGCGAAGGGAGTTGGAATTTCAGGTGGGAGACAGCGTGTTCCTAAAACTGACACCAAATAGGGGAATTCTGAAACATCCGAGAGGGGGAAAGCTGAATCCTAGGTATCTGGGTCCGTTTCCAATAAAAAAAAGAGTTAGGCCGGTGGCGTATCGATTGGATTTGCCAGATGGGTTGACGGGAATTCACGATGTATTCCATGTATCACAGTTGAAGAAATACAATGCCGATCCTGGACATGTGTTGAATGACGAGCCATTAGTACTACAACCCGACTTAAGTTATGTGGAGAAATCCGTAAAGATATTGGACCGAAGTATCAAGACTCTCCGGAACAAGCAGATTCCGATGGTAAAAGTGCAATAGGAACATCACGGCACGCAAGATGCCACATGGGAGACAGAAGAATGGGTAAAGCGAAAGTATCTCAATCTGAGGTAAAGCGAAAGTATCCCGATGGAAGGTTGGATTCTTTTTATTACTATTATATTATTATTAAGGTCAAACTCCACTAATTCGATTTCATGAAATATAATCAAGGTATATCTTTTTTATCCGAGGTTGAATTGATCATCAGAAGAAGAATTAGGCAAAAAATTAGGATACATTTTGGGAAAATCAAACTTCCATCGAAGAGAAGCAAATGAAAGCCTTTAATAAAAATTCTTGTAGAATCAAGAATGAAGTTTTCATTCTATTTCTTTCCTATTTTTTAATCCTTTTATTCGCGAGAAGCCGAATGAGAAGAAACTCTCACGTCTGGTTCTATAGTAGAGATAGAATTCAGAACCAACCATCAACTACAACCCCAAACAAACCAGATTCCGTAAACAACATAGAGGAAGAATGAAGGGAATATCTTAAATACAAGATAAAGATAAAAAGGCTTTACTGTTCCATAGATTTTTGCATTTCCAAGATGGGGAGGTTTTTTCCCCATCGATCTATTTGTTATGGTTATGATAATAAAATTGGTTGTGCAAACCAAATAGAATGAAGACCTTAGGTTGTACCAAGTCTAAAACCAAGTGGATTAGATAATTTTTTATCTAACTGTACAAAGACGGGCACTGATCTATGAATAGGAGATGTTGTTGAGCATCTACAGGCCTTAAATTATCAACAGGCTCTCCAAGCACGTTTGAAAATTCATCTTAGAGTCACTCCACTTTCTAAGCGACCTTGGATACAAATTACGAGAATTTCTATTTTTTTCTCAAATTCGTGATTGAGAGGTAAATGATTAAATCCTTTTAATTCAGCAAAAAAGTGTCATCGAAGATGAAATTCCGAATGTCATTGACCCTGAATAAATGATCAACATTACTGTAACTAGAATCGTCATGACTCCCCTAACTCTAAATATTTTTAGTTTCTTCATTTTTTACATAGATGATATTAATTACTTACTCTATTCCAAATTCGAAATCACAAATTGCGTGAGTGGCCATTACTAAGAGACATCCTAGTATAACATAAAATTTCTCTGCCAACTCCTTTTAGCCGAGCCTCCCGATTTGTCATTATACCCCGAGAAGTAGAAATAATTACAATCCCCATCCCACCTAAAATTCGAGGAATTCGTTGATAATTAGAATAGATTCGTAGACCAGGTCGACTAATCCATTTTTATTTTCTGCTAGCCCAGCATAACTCTATGATATATCTCTTGCTGGAAGTATCCCTGCTCCCATTGATAACGGTTGGGCCCAAATAATTTGATCGGAGTAGTTGCTAAACCATACCACATAGTTCCGGTAACAACAAAAGCTACAAAAAAGACAACAATGATACTACTGGAAAGGACAGTTTAAATATTTCCCATATGCAACCCTATGTATAGACATTGTGGTGGGCGGACGCTAAGATGGAATAAACCCACTAATATGCGCAACGTCCTTCAAAGGAGAAGATTATTCTCTTTAACAAACATATGTAGATCCAATCACGATCTTATACTAAGAACAAGAGATCTTTGCCCCTCATTAGTGTCGATGTGGGAAGGGGTTCTCCCTTCTATGGGGGATTCTCAATTCATTCGCATAATATCTTAGCCGAATGAGAAGAAAAAGTTATTACATGATCACTAAAAAAAAAAAAAAAGGATTTTTTGGCAAGTGCTACAAGATCTCGTGCATTGGAACCCATGGTTATGGACCCGAATCCATTAGTATGGAACATTTTACTTTCCAAGTGATATCCCCTAGTATATGAAAGAGTGAAAAAGTGCTTTCGTTGTTGTGGAATAAGAAGCCTTAGAAGTTCAATGCCAAAAAGAAGGGGATTCATTAGCTCATTATTTAGTACAAATCGGTGAAATGACAGAATCCATAAAAATTATATTAGATTTGTTGATAAAATATCGGTATTAAACCCGAATCTCCCGGCGGAAAGCCAATGGCCCATAATATATATCATAACTCGGACGACCATTTCAAAGCATATCCCATTTTTGCACAACAAGGGGCTGGATCAACTACTCAATCAAATGCTTTGTATTGGCTAAGTTCACGAGTTAGAGATAAGCAGACTCGAATCACTGACATCCATTGAATAGAAAATTGAAATTTGCTTTTAATAGAGCACAACCCTGCTGATAATTTATTCATGCTCGTTCCAAGTTCGAAGTACCATTTGTACAAATAAGAATCTCCTTCATTACGAGGGCGAATTATATTAATTTGTTCCAATCTGAGACATAAACAAAGGCAGTGATAATCATACTTGCTAAAGGAAACAATACATAAATAAGTCGTATCTTGCTCAAACCAATAAATAGAGCAGATGTTATAGTTAAAGCCGCTAGTAGAAAACTAACATTTCCACATATAGGATTTACATATACAACATATACTGCTATGAAGGGGGAATCGAATAATTGCTATCTAACTTGGACCTATTCTAAAAAAAAGGCATTTCGAATTGTTTGTTGACTCGGACAAAGTAGATGAAAGAAAAGATAGGCAATTTGTGTTTTCAGAGCTATTGCCCCAATAAAAAAAATATTGGATTTTTTATTGCTTTTGCTGTCAAATCGCCAATTATACCCCTATATAAGGAGTAGATCTTTTTGTTTTGTTTGGCTGGAACAGTAACAATGAAAATGGCTCCTTCCTTAGTGAGATTATATGAGCAAATGTTGGAGCGACTCTGGGGTGAATTTTCAACATGCTTGGAGTAGCATCCCTAAATCTAACTGGGGTTTGCAGTGGTGGAGGAACTGGATCGGAAAAAGGGGGGATTCTAGTTGTAAGATATCTAATGAAATCGTCGTTGTTATTTCATACCCTTCATTCAATGAGAAATGGGTCAAATTCTACAGGATCAAACCTATGGGACTTAAGGAATAATATAAAAAAAAAAGAAAGGAAAAATATTAAATAAAAATGAAGTAGAAGAACCTAGATTCCAAGAAAAAAACTGCAGCACCAATAAATCCATGAGAAATTATTTGTTTTGCTTACGTAGTTGGTTGATTGATTTTTGTTATTAACTTGCTTAAAAAAGGGTTAGTAATGACTTTAATTAATTAATTTAATATTTGTTATCTGTTAACTTGCGTGAAAAATGGGTTAATTGTCTAGAACATAGGCAATCAAAAGTTAGTTGATGATTGCTAGAATATGGATTTGGTGACTAATTTTATGTTTTAAATCATCTAGAATATAGGAGTTTTTATGAGGATTGATTTCAATGCATCTTTTGGGTAAATTGGTTGAGATATAATATGTTCACTAATTTAACTAGAAGATAGCGATTTCATAGATTGCAAACGAAGTGGGTCTATTTTAAATCCTTCATGAGACCAAGATAATAATTGATTATGATATTGGCTAAGTACTTCATTATCATGTTTTCAAAAGCTTTTGTCTAAATTACATATTTTTTCATCCTTGAGTTGTATATATATATTTTATTTTTATTTTTATTATTTTATTACTTTATTTAGGTCGGTTAAACAATGAAGAGTGATTAATGTGTACTTGTTCTTTTGAGGATTGATACTCGTTAATTCCTTATACTATGCTTGCGATAGGTATAGTTGCTCGTATGTATATTTTGGGATTAATGTTTTAATTAAAATTTGACGAATGGGTGGATTTAAATTTAATGATTTTTATACACCGAAAATTTATGCATCATTTAACAACTAAAAAGTTAACTTATACATACCAAATTATAACAAAGAAAATACTATAACACTCATATAGCTCAATTAAACCAAAGCCAACCTACATTACACTAAAATTGATAATTAGTGACACACCTATTAATGTCACATAATATTTAATTTTTGTCATACATAATATTTTATGGCTTTTTTATATTGTCATACTGGTCGTCACCTTTTTGCCGTTGCTAAAGATATACGGTGACGATATGAATATTTTTGTCACAAATAGATAAACATTACGTAACATCTTATAAAAACATCATATTATAGTGATACTTTTGTGATGTTTAATTTAATCATAAAATAGCTTATAAATTGTCATAAAATATCTTTAATTGTCATAAAATATGATTTAACTATTCAACTATTCATGATAAGAATAAAAAGGTCACACTAATAGGTGACACATTTGTCGTCACCCATTACCCATTACTAAAAAATAACATCACCAAATACCATGAATTATCACGAAATATAAATTGAATATTCAATGATTAATGACAAAAATGAAAACGTCACATGAATATTTTTGTCACTCATTATTAGAAAACTATGTACTAAACAACATGAATCATAAAAAAAATATAAGATGAATATTTAACTATTAATGACAAAAATAAAAAACATTACACGAATGGATGACGTAATTTTTGTCACTCATTATTGAAAAAGAACATCACTAAACAACATTCACAATCATCCAATAAAAGTAGTTAAAAAAAAAGAGAATTGTGGTATTTAAACACACCATTTCTCTTTTATCCCATTAATCCCTCAAACAAGCATAAAACCAAACATTAAGCTTTAGAATCCTTAAACTAAGCATCGTTCATTTTGTCCCAATCTCTAGTTGTTGTGATATTGAAACCCCTATTTAATCTTCTTTGCGAATCCTTACTTATAATATTATACGGATTGAATTTAGTATCAACATTATAAAATATGATGAAAAAAAAAAATTAAATTGTTTCATGAGGTAGGTAGAATTCCCGCCACATCCAAAAAAATATTATCTTTTTTTTACATGTACCAAAGTACAGATGGGCAGCGATACAGGTAGAATTCCCACCATTAAAAAAAAAAAAAAAAAGAACAGATGAAAGTTTTCATTTACTTGAAATAAAGGGTTTGAATACTTTGATTCTCAAGAAGTGCTTCAGCAAGCCTTGAAAATCCTTACCATCATTTCCAAAATAAACAAGAGCATATATAGTTAGCAAGCTTTGACAATTTTATTAAATTTGACAAAATGAAATGAAATAAATAACTTCCAAGGTTGATTTTTTTTTTTTTTTTTAACATCTTAGCAATAGCCTTTGCTCCTTGCAAAGATAAGTGACCTCAAACTTCAGCAAATTAACTCATACATACTCTTAGATATTTGTATAAGCAAGCAGTTATTTTTTATTACATAAAATACTATAATTCTAAGTAAAGACAACATCATCACCTTCTGCTGGAGCTTCGAATACCAGCATTTTCCACAAGAATACCACTTAGAAGCCAAAATCAAGAAGTTTCAATGTCACAAAAATAAAAATTTGAGATATAATATCGTAAACAAAACTAGAAGAACCTTTGTTTTAAATGTGACAAATGTGTTTTTTAAAGCCATGAAAGCAAAATCTCCCAGTCTCTATAAATATCAACTACCCCGACCAAATAAAATTTTCTCTCTTTTTTTTTTTTTAATGAATAAAGATACTTGGATATGAATATGATATACTTATCTGAAAATTCACTTAAGAAATCAAAGCATAAAAATTACAATGTCATGAAATATATAGACTTCTAAGGCCTTTCTACAAGACAAATTACTTCCAAAAAATGATAATCAATTTTAAATGTCTATCTTTCTTATTGATGTCTAAACATCAATCTTTACCTTAGCTTCTTCTTCTCCAACAATATTTCTTGAAAGGTTTGGAGTCTTTAGGACAATCTTTTAATTACAATACACCATCAAAGGTTTTTAATCCTTTTGAAGTTATTCCATTGGCAATAAAATTCACTTTCATTATAGTTTGAAAGACAAATTTACAAAAATTAGTGGATATCAGTAAAGAAACAATATCAATATGCTTCCAGCATCACTGGACTATCATTTTGCTCCACTCATATCACTTAGTAGGTTTCCATATGAAGGCTCAATTCAATTATTATACTTGATCTTAGGCCAAGCTCTCACCAAGGAAAAAAGCCCTTCATCTCCAAAATTAAGGCCCGTCAAAGCCTCATGGAAGAGTTAACTAAGAATTTTGCACAAGTTTTTAGGTTTATGTAGAAGGTAAGTCTAACTTAGCACAAATTTGTTATCTATTATGTCTTAGATTTCTTTTGAAGTCAATGGTATTCTAGTATTCTTGGTTTAGTAGTTCTAGGTTTCAGACCACTCTAGAATGTGTCTTTCCAATTTCCTTTTAGGAAACTTTGCTTTCAGCCCTGCCACATTCAAAAAAAAGTTTAACTGGACATGAACCGCAAGACATATTAAACAGAGTACAAAACCTATTTGACTACCTTACTTGTCAAAGGTTTTAGGCTTTGGATAGTGCAAGTAGGGATTTTGGGAACGATCAATGTTGTTGCCATGACAAGGCCTCTCTATAACCTCAATGTTCAAAGATTTTCTTTTGGTATGGATATTAGTTTGCTTTAGATAGACTAAGCATATATAAATACCATAGAACATCACAAATATTAAGGCTCTAGTCCTTAACAATACTGGAGATTTCTTGGGGGTTTTATGATTAGATCACCCTATCATCCAAAAGAGGCCTAGATATCAACCATGTGGTAAATGCTACATAAATGCCTACAGCAATATTTGGCCATTACAGCCTTAGATGAGGTGGTATACTTTTTATGATAACTAAACCAAAAAATATATATAAGATATATAGAATATAACTTAACTCCAAGAAAGCAAAACAAAAAAACTTCCAATTTGAAAATAAGAAATGTCATAAATTAAAGAATTAAATTTATGAAGATAAAGACAATAGATTTATCTTCTACACGTAAACACAAAGTGGGATTAAGTGCTTGCTGGCGTCATATCTTGAGCTCTAAAGACGTAAAGAGAAATTACTCTTAAATACTTTGTGAAACTCAAGTATGTGCACAATAGGAATTATAAGTAGAATATCAACATCAAACTCCAAAACAAATGCATAAATATGAAATTATTAAGTCACGAGTCTTCCGTACTTAGGAAAGCAGACTAGAAATTAACAAAAAACTGACCTACATTTTTAGCACAAATTAAATCAAAGATTCATACAAAAGTTACTCCAAGTCTACAACATATAACTGAGAATGCAAAAAGTAAACTAGGACTTGGAACCAAAACATTGCAAGCCAAGTTAAGCTATCAGAGACAAAAGTGAAAGAAATTTAGGCATAATTGATAAAAAGTACAAGATGCGCAGGCTAAATCCTTGTTTTTGAGTTCATCAAATAGCAAGTTTATCACATAGAATGAAATATAATTGGTAAATTAGGAAAAAAACTGCATCATTTTTTCCTAAAATATAGGATCTATATGGAATAAACAGCATACTAAATATAGAGTATAAGAAGGCAAGCCCATGAACAAACAGTTGACAATCAAATAGAAGCTAGCATCTCATAAAGACACACAGGAAAACTTGAAGTGGAAGTCTATGAAGCCTTAACACTGGATAAATGGCTAGATATCCACATTTCTACACTTCAAGTATCAGCACATTGTGCACGTTTTAGCCATGCTCATCTACAATTATCGATATGGTGTCGTTATGCTTCCCATGATATAATTGGAAAAGATCATTCTGACTTTGAAAGAGGAAACACTAGAAAGCAAAAAGAGGTAAGACTAGGCCTGTTGATCATTGCCAATGAGAACTAATTATCTTTTTTTTTTATTTTTTTACTCTCTTAATAAGTAAGATAAATGATGCTTTGTTCACTGGCTTTCTGCATGAGATTATTGAAAGAAGAAGGGTGTGGAACATACTCACTGCTTAAATGGCAAGAGGAATGATACATTATCAAGGTAAAAAGTACTAGCCTGTTGGTTTGTAAATCGTGTTCTCACTTCTCAGTAATACTCTTTTTTTTTTTTTAAGGTGGGAGTGAAAATAAGCAAGGAACAATCTACTTTAAAATTACATTTAGAAATTCGATTAAACAAAAACCCTGAATAGTATGCTTTGTATTATATAATAACATACTGATTTGGATCCCAACTTAAATAGTTAAATGTTGGATACTTTATTATTATTATTATTATTATTATTATTATTATTATTATTATTATTATTATTATTATTATTATTATTATTATTATTATTATTATTATTATTATTATTATTATTATTATAAATAAATAATAAAGGTGAAACCAAGAGAAAGTGTGGTGAAAGACCAAGAATCCAATCTAAAAAGCTAGCACAGATGCCACTAGGGATCATGACTTAACTGATTACATGCAACTGTCTATATGCTGTGAAGGCATTGAGTAAATAAGAAGTGGTCAAATGGCAATATTCCATAAGAAACTCGGTCTAATAGAAGCAAAGTTATGGAGCCATCCCTTAGTTTCTTGTGCATCATACTGACCTCACAAAAACCAGCCAGCCAGCAACCTTTGGGTAATTAGATATTTTGATTTATATTTCTTTTGTTCACTTTGTCTTAATAGAGAAATCTATAAACATGTCAAAATATAAGAATTTAGTGTCCCATTAAGCTAAATGTGCTACCAATAAAACCTAAATTATGCATCCATAAACCTAAAAAATAAGCATAATTCAGGTTCTTATCTTGCTATCCAAGTCATGAATTCGTAAGGAAATATTTATGTATCCTACCAAAGATAAGTGCTTTATCAAATTTAAACAACTTAAATAAATGAAATCCAAATTCCAGGTTTAGTTTCACAACTTGAATATTCAACTAAAACCAATTCAACAAATTCAGCGCCTCTAACATCCCACCTCATTCTTCAAATTCAAACTGCAATATATGATGAGTAGCAAAGAAGAATCACCTGAAAAAGAACTTTTCTAGGTAAATTGGAGCCTTGAAAGGAGGTGACAGCCTCATTTCCACTAATCCAACTGTCCTGATCCAAATCTGTCCTCTTGAAAAATGCTTCGAATTAATCCATATTTGCCGTCTCAATTTGCTGCCCAGCCATTTCCCAATCGAATTGAAAAATCGCTTGATTCCATTTCGAAGATCCACAAGGATCTGTCGCTATTCAACTATTTGATGGCTCAAATTTGGTGAAGGGTTTAGAAGATCTGACTCCAATCGATTGCAAAAAGTAGGGTATTCTATAGCTAGACCACGATTTTGGCTTCTTAGTGTTGAGAGGTGGGGACATGGGCAGGTGGGTGGTAGGGTAAGGTGGGGGTGGTCGCATTGGTTTATGCGCTTCTTATGCCTGTGATGCAGAGCACAAAACAAAGTGCATTCACTCATTTATTTTTTATTTTTTGTGATAAAAATAAAAAAATATCAAAGGTAAAGTGGATATTATTTTACATATTTAACCCTTATTTGGAATGAGATTTGATGATATTTTTAATTGAGACTTGGACAAAATAGTCTTTTTAAATTGGAGGATCCAATGAAATAAAAAATAAACTAGCAAATATTTTTATTATTTTATGGTTTTTGTTTATTTAAATCATTTGAATTTGTACTGAGATTGGCAAATCAGCTGCTAAAAAGTTATGGTTTCTTTTTGTATATTGGTAAGTGAAGTAGACAATTAAATGATTATCTATAACATAATATGAATGTAATAAAAAATATATAATTATATCGTGACACAAAATAGAATATATAAATATCATCTTATTTTTTATAGATCGTTAATGTCATGAATTAGTTAAAAAATTATAATATATAAAATTGACATTTAATTCTATACTTATGTAACTTCATAATACAAAATACAAATATATTATCACACACAATATTACTTGAATGTGATTTTTTTGCGATAGATAATTAACTTCACAAATTATTTAAAAATTAGTGATATTATTAAAATTGTCACCTAATAGATTATTATTAATACTTGTATTTGGTTGACATATGTATATGTCATCAAATAATTATAAAATACATAACATAATAAAATTTGTTACAGATAATGAACAATAATATTAGTTGCATAATAAGTATCAAATTTCGATAGTAAATAATGACGTTATATAATTCGTCATACAAAGAATAGTACAATGATGACAAAATTAAAATGTCATATAATATTGATACCATCACAAAAAATATTTTGTTCCGTCTCTAGTTTGTAGGAAATATTAGGGCCAAATATTTTGTAGCACTAGTATGCGACGTTGTAAAATATAGTCATGGAAAATATTCAACTTGTGAAATTAAGTGACGGATTATAATTTTCGTCATGTTATAAATACTTTCCGTGGCATTATAATAATATGTCATTTAGTAGTACATCGCTAATTATCAAATTTGTTGTAGTGTCATATATTGGCCCAAACATACTCATGACCATTAAAGTAGAGTTACATAAGTTTATATCCATTACATGGAATTCAGTCATTCTTTAAGCCAAAACAAAGCCAAAACAATTTATATATGCAAAAATTCATAGCCAAAATCATGTTTCTATGGCACTAAACTTCTACAACCCGAGTAGTAGATTAGGGGCATTCACTTTCATTTCCCCCCCAAATATAGGATTTACTAGCCTCAAGTGTGCACACTAAATGCACTTCTCACCGTATTAGCCCCCCTTTCATTCAACACAAAGCATTCTTTTTCTTTCAAATTTCAAGATTTTTTTGACACACTTTTTAAATTTTCTCATTCATTTTTTCAAGAGAATAAAACCAATTTCAGTTACTTGCATCTCTAAATTTTTATTCACTTAGCCCTTATCTTCTTAGCCTAATGTTAGTACAAGTTTAAAAATTAGCATCCTAAAAAATGAATAGCTATTAATCTTCCTTATAGCCTTCATATTAACCAAATCATAACTTAAAAGAACAAAGCTTCAAACATATAATAAATATAAACAAGAACAACTATAAGTCTCAAGACTTAAGCATATCCAAAATAATACATAAGTTAACCAAGAAATAACTCAACCAAATAAGAGTTATGATACATTCTAAAGCAAGAGAAGCAACAACAACTTCATTATCAATGAATTCCAACAAACTCAAATCAAATTTTCAGCAAAAATTGAAAAATTTGGCCCCAAAAATATAACAAATTCATCAACCGAAATTAAAAATCTATGGCAAGAAAATAACACTCCTTCCTGTGAAACCCCACCAAAAGCCAACCCTAGAGTAAGGGGGTCGGGATGCATATCATATTATTTTGCATGAATATATATATTTTGAATGATTTTATGTGCTTTAGAATTATGACTTGTATGATAAAAGGCTTAGTTATGCTTATTGAGTTGGAGGGGTAAAATGGTAATTTTGCTTGAAGTCAAAATAGGAAGAATATTTGAGAGAGAAAATAAGAATAAGAGTTGTTGTGGTTTAGTGGTTAAAGCTTTGGAATTAATCTATAAAGTCATGAGTTCAAATCCCATCATTTAAGTTTTATCATGATTATTTTAATTTAAGGTTGGATTTTCGTCTCTTGCATTCCATAAGTAAAAATAGGAGTGTTGTCCTAAGGGAGACATGAAGGGAATGTCCTAATCCTATTCTTATATCCTAAAAAGAATTCTTGAGGGATTCATGTCCTTTTATTCCTTAGCTTACCCAAAACTCTTTAGCAATTAAATTTGTTCAATTTATCCAAATCTATGTTTTTAATTCCAGAAAATTCAGTAAGGATTCTTGGCCTTTGAAATTTCGAGAATGATTCTTAGAGGTTGGAGATTGGACTAAAAACAGGGAAGGAGTTAAAGAAGGTTTCCAAGAGAAATTAATCTCCATGGTTGAGCCTTCCAACTCCACTCCATAGTGTTCATATCCTCCATGAAAAGAATCTGAAAATTTTCCAAATTCTTCAGTAGCCTAGTCTTCGAAAATCTTAGCCATCTTCCTTACTCAATTGCTGCTAAAAAAATGGTCAATTTATTCAGCTTGAAGGCTGAAATTCTTTTGCAAAACTCGGCCTGCACAAAGCAGGGCAAACCAGAAAAGGTTCTGGACAGTTTCAATGCATGGCAGCTGAAAATCAAAGCTGTTTTTACTGCCTTCAAACTAGTAAATTACCTCTGTTTTTCCTCCATAAAGAAGTCTGGAAACCATCCTTAAAGGTCCCTCAAACACCTCTCAAAACCCTCTGCAAATCGGTGGGAATATTGTAGAAAAAAAACTGCACAGAAAATTCTGCAACCATTCGAACCACAATCAGAAAAATTCCAGCCTTGTTTGAAAACCACCCTCAAATCTCTGTAAGTTAATCCTTGTTTAGACATGAACTGAACATCATTACCCCCCCCCCCCTCCACTTACCTTGCACAATCGGACCCCATAGCCACACCTCAAATTCCTCCTACAATCACTCCAATCAAACTTCCATTTGAAGTTCAAAAATTTCAGCATTTGCTCTATGAAAACACCCTTGAATTAGGCCTCATAACCAGAGATTCTTCTGCCATTAAACTCATGAATTCGGCCAGCCTTATAGCTCCCTCAACCCTCATTCATTTCAGCAAATCTCAGCAAACCAGTCGGCCATTTGCAGCTCCAAGAAACCTCCCTCAATCAAACACCACTAACATATCTTCCACCTCAAAACACTCCTTAAATTTCTCCATTTGAATTTCAAACAACCAGATTTTTCTCTTCCTCCCTAAACTGAAAACCAAATCCCTAAACTCTCTCAATCATTCGGACAATTTTTTTAAAAAAATTCGTCCAGCATTCACCTCTAATCCTCTCCATTTTCACCAAGAACGCACACTACCTTTCTTCAAGCCAAATACCACTCTAAACACCTCCAATCCCTCTCAAAAACTCCAGAACACGCCTACATACCCCCTAGAATCCATTTTTGGAATTCATAACATCAAATCTCGAAAATAAAAATTTACAATCGGATCAAAACCAGATTTTTCTTTGAAGTCTCAAGAACATCATCAAGGTAACCAAGAACAACTTTTGTTCATTTTCTTCCCTTGAACCCTTAACATGTTATACTAATACTCTCTCTCTCTCTCTCTCTCTCTCTCTCTCTCTCTCTCTCTCTCTCGGCCAAAATGGTTGCTACAACCATGGCTATTTTCTTTCTCCTCTCTTGGACAAATCAAGACCCTCAAGCGCGTGGACCTTCTTAATCTTCATCGAGATAATCATCCACCAAGTATTTCTCCTTAACCTTCTTTTTAATTCTGAATTCATGTCTCTTGGATGTTGTTAGAGAGAATAGAATATGATTGGGGATTGAGTATATGAATATGTATGAAGGGGTTGAGATTGGAGCATGAGAATGCGATAGGGGCTAAATTAGTAATATTTTTTCCTAGTTATTTGAGGTTCTTTTGTGATACATTTTTTTCAATAACTAGCCATATTCCTTCATATTTGAGATTTTACCCTTAGAAATGTATTTTGTTTATTATTTCAGATTTTTGAGGTAAAACAAATTAAAAATGTTGAAGAACAGAATGGAACTGGCGTCGGCTGCATTTTGAAATACATTGTGTAGAATTCAAGAAAAAAAATCGGTGAACAAGTGGAGAAACAGAACACAACCGGTGCCGGCTCCGATAGCCAATACGGCGCCGGCTGTGCTCTGAAGTTAAGGCAGTGCTTGATTTTTTCTACGCGATTTTTGGTAATCTGTGGAGTTTTAGTATTTCCAACTTCTACTCGACGAAGAACATTACACCAATGAGTTTAGGCACTTCCCAAGCCTAAAAATAGATGGAAAACACAAAGAAAATGGGCAAAATTCATTGATCATCATAGAAAATCATTTAAATCAAAGGAGGAATTTTTCAATTCAAGGAGGGTTGTGCAAGAAGGTCTTTAAAGGAAGAAGAATGAGGCTCGTCTATGAGTGCTTTTTTTTTTTTTTTTACTTTGTTTTCTTTTTCTTGACAATGATATGTTAATTGTTTTATTGTAATTCTACATTGTTTTAGATATTTATGATTTTTAGAGTTATTTGATCTTTTGATTAATTGATTGTTATTCTTGGTATTGAATTACTTGTGCCTATTACGAGATTGATAGGTTGTTTCTTTCTATTGACTTGCTTGAAAAAAAGGTTGATGGTGGTTTCAATTTATTAGTTTCATATTTGTTTTCTCTTAACTTGCTTGAAAAAGAGGTTGATGGTGGTTTCAATTTATTAGTTTCATATTTGTTGTCTCTTAACTTGCTTGAAAAAGAGGTTAGTTGCGAAGGACTAGGTAATTGAAGGTTAATTGATGTATATGGATTCATTGGTTAATTTTATAGTTTAAGTTTGCCAGAATATGGATTCATTGGTTAATTTCATGTTTTAAGTTTGCCAGAATATGAAAATTTAATCAAGGATTGTGTTTAATGCATCTTTTGGGTGAATTAGTTGAGACAGAATATGTGATGCTAATTTATCTAGGAGATAGTGATTTCATGGATTGAAAAAGAAGTGAGTCTATCTTAATCCTTCATGATGCCAAGGGAATGATTAGTTATGTTAATGATTGGGTACTTTAAGATCAAGTTTGTCTAAACAATGGTTTGAGTTGCATACTTTTCCATCCTTGACATGTATATATTTTTATTTTTATTTTCTTTTTTTATCTTATTTCTTTTTCACTTTATTGAGTCAGTTAAACAATGAAAGACAGATGATTAATGTCTACTTGTTCCTTGAGGATCGACACTCGTTTGAACCCTATACTATGTTAATGATGAGTACGCTTACTCATATGTGTAATTTGGATTTAATGTTTTAATATAAATTTGATTGGGAATATGCTTATTTTTATATGATTTTTTATACCCAAATCTATACGCATCAAGTTTTTGGCACCGTTGCAGGGGAACAATAGCATGAAAGCTTGGATTTTGTTGATTTAACCATGTAAATATGTAAATACGTAAATATGTAAATTATGTACAACTGTTCTTTCCGCAAAAAAGTGCTATCTTTTGTATTTTGTGTATTTGTGTATGCCTTTGTAACCTAACCTACTAACTTTGACTATGTTCGATTAACTAACTTTGTAATCTTGTAATTTTATTTTTATTATTAATTCTGTTATTTAACTTGCTTCTTGTTTTCTTAGTTGTTTTCTTAATCATGATTGATCATGATTAAGTTTTATGAAATTATTTGAGAATCGATGTATGTTCATCATGTCTTAAGTGAGTATGAGTGTTTAAGCATGCTAGATGTTATGCCACCTTTGGTGAATAAGATTTTTATGTTCTTATTTTTATTGAAGCCGTGAGTATGATTATGTTTAGTAGGGATTTGGCCATGTGATAGTACGTATGGATTTAAGTCTTTGTTCTTGAATAGAATAGTTTGTTGATTGATGTTGGAGTATATGCTCATGAATCTTGTTAGCAATAGGAAAATTATGATCATGACCTTGTTGATCCTAGGCTATTTTGATTAGCAAATTTTATTTCCCTAGCTAAAATTATTACTATGTTTTTCCTCCAAAGATTTTGAATTTCTTAGGAAGTTTTGGAATTGGAGTACTAAATGAAATAGTGATATTTTATTAGCAAAATAAATTATATCTCTTATTAAAGAAATAATATATATATATATATATATATATTATATATAAAACCTTTGATGTAACTGAGTAAAATATTAATGACCTTGTGGACCATATGTTCATAAATAATATTTATACTTATTAATCAAAATTTAATAAAAGTTATTTATTATTATTTTTAATGCGTATTCATAAAAGGCTTAGTTATGCTTATTGAGTAGGAGGGGTAAAATGGTAATTTTGCTTGAAGTCAAAATAGGAAGATAGCTTGAGGATTGAATAGGAAGAATATTTGAGAGAGAAAATAAGAACAAGAGTTATTGTGGTTTAGTAGTTAAAGCTTTGGAATTAATCTATAAGGTCATGAAATCAAGTCCCATCATTTAAGTTTTATCATGATTATTCTAATTAAGGTTGGATTTTCGTCTCTTACATTCCATAAGTAAAAATAGGAGTGTTGTCCTAGGGGTGACATTAAGGGAATGTCCTAATCCTATTCTTATGTCCTAAAAAGAATTCTTGAGGGATTCATGTCCTTTTATTCCTTAGCTTACCCTAAACTCTTTAGTAATTAAATTTGTTCAATTTATCCAAATCTATGTTTTTAATTCCAGAAAATTCAGTAAGGATTCTTGGCCTTTGAAATTTCAAAAATGATTCTTAGAAGGTGGAGATTGGACTGAAAATAGGGAAGGAGTTAAGGAAGGTTTCCAAGAGAAATTAATCTCCATGGTTGAGCCTTCCAACTCCACTCCATAGTGTTCATATCCTCCATGAAAAGAATCTGAAAATTTTCCAAATTCTTCAGTAGCCTAGTCTTCGAAAATCTTAGCCATCTTCCTTGCTCAATTTCTTTTAAAAGAATGGCCAATTTATTCAGCTTGAAGGCTGAAATTCTTTTGCAAAAACCGACCTGCACAAAGCTGTGCAAACCAGAAAAGATTCTGGACAGTTTCAATGCATGGCAGCTGAAAATCAAAGCTGTTTTTACTGCCTTCAAATCAGTAAATTACCTCTGCTTTTCCTCCATAAAGAAGGCTGGAAACCAGCCTTAAAGGGCCCTCAAACACCTCTCAAAATCCTCTACAAATCGGCTGGAATATTGCACAAAAAAAAACTGCACAAAAAATTCTGCAACCATTCAAACCACAACCAGAAAAATTCCAACCTAGTTCTCTTCAAGCCTTTTCCGAAAACCACCTTCAAATCTCTGTAAGTTAATCCTTGTTTAGACATGAACTGAACATCATTACCCCCCCTCCACTTACCTTGCACAATCGGACCCCATAGCCACACCTCAAATTCCTCCTACAATCACTCCAATCAAACTTCCATTTGAAGTTAAAAAATTTCAGCATTTGCTCCATGAAAACACCCTTGAATTAGGCCTCATAACCAGAGATTCTTCTGCCATTAAACTCATGAATTCTGCCAGCCTTATAGCTCCCTCAACCCTCATTCATTTCAGCAAATCTCAGCAAACCAATCGGCCATTTGCAGCTCCAAGAAACCTCCCTCAATCAAACACCACTAACATATATTCCACCTCAAAACACTCCTTAAATTTCTCCATTTGAATTTCAAACAACTAGATTTTTCTCTTCCTCCCTAAACTGAAAACCAAATCCCTAAACTCTCTCAATCATTCGGCCAATCCTTTTAAAAAAATTCGTCCAGCATTCACCTCTAATCCTCTCCATTTTCACCAAGAACGCACACAACCTTTCTTCAAGCCAAAGACTATTCTAAACACCTCCAATCCCTCTCAAAAACTCCAGAACACACCTACATACCCCCTAGAATCCATTTCTGGAATTCATAACATCAAATCTCGAAAACAAAAATTTGCAATCGAATCAAAACCAGATTTTTCTTTGAAGTCTTAAGAACATCATCAAGATAACCAAGAACAACTTTTGTTCATCTTCTTCCGTTCAACCCTTAACATGTTATACTAATGCTCGCTCTCTCTCTCTCTCTCTTAGCTGAAATGGTTGCTGGCTGTTTTCTTTCTCCTTTCTTGGACAATTCAAGACCTTCAAGCGCGTGGACCTTCTTAATCTTCATCGAGTTAATCATCCACCAAGTATTTCTCCTTAACCTTCTTTTTAATTCTGAATTCATGTCTCTTGGATGTTGTTAGAGAGAATAGAATATAATTGGGGATTGAGTATATGCATATGTATGAAGGGGTTGAGATTGGAGTATAAGAATGATTGATCATGATTAAGTTTTATGAAATTCTTTGAGAATCGATGTATGTTCATCATGTCTTAAGTGAGTATAAGTGTTTAACCATGCTAGATGTTATGTCACCTTTGGTGAATAGGATTTTTATATTCTTATTTCTATTAAAGCTGTGAGTATGATTATGTTTAGTAGGGATTTGGCTATGTGATAGTAGGTATAGATTTAAGTCTTTGTTCTTGAATATAATAGTTTGTTGATTGATGTTGGTGTATATGCTCATGAATCTTGTTAGCAATAGGAAAATTATGATCATGACCTTGTTGATCTTAGGCTATTTTGATTAGCAAATTTTATTGCCCTAACTAAAATTATTACTATGTTTTTCCTCCAAAGATTTCAAAATTCTTAGAAAGTTTTGGAATTGGAGTACTAAATGAAATAGTGATATTTTATTAGCTAAATAAATGATATTTCCTATTAAAAATAATATATATATATATATATATATATATATAACCTTTGATATAATTGAGTAAAATATTAATGACCTTGTGGACGATATATTCATAAATATTATTTATACTCAATAATCAAAATTTAATAAAAGTTATTTATTATTATTTTTATTGTGTATTGATTATTAATTATGAGAGTAGTAATAATTTATTTTGCTCCTTAAGAATTACCATTTATTAATATCAAATAGGACTTAGGATTCTTCAATAATTAAACCATAGTTTATTTATTAATAACAACACTTAAGATTTGTTATTTGAATCTAAGTTATTGGTAATTATGTTACAAACCCTAGTTATTTTAACTCATCAAACTAGACTTATTTTATAAAAGCCTTTATCATCTAGTCTTAAAGCTTAGGACATTAGGGTCATGATTATAATTAGTTGAACTAGGATTATTTATGTAAGCGAATATAGTTGAGTATAACCTCATGACTTGTGTTTACCCCAGGCGGGGTTAGGTCAGCTTTGGAAGATCTTGAGTTTGATCAAGCAAAAGATCAGGTAAGCCTCTGTATAAACTTATTTGAAGACAAAAGGTTTCTATGGCAAGCCAAACGTGAAGTGTATGGACACTCATTTTGTAAAGGCAATTAAGGACTGTTTCCTTTTTATTTCAGGCAAGCAAATCATTTGAAAATTTATACAAGCAGTTTTGCAAATTCTAAAACTCTTTCTAAAACCAAACTTTGGCAAGAATTTTTGAAACCCTTAATTGCTATTTCCAAATAAAGCAATGTATTATCAGTTTTTTCTCAAGTGAGACAATCAACATTGAGTACTCAATAAGGGTAGACTATTAGGACTAGCCTTTGAAGGGTTAGGGTAAATCGCTCAGTAGGTGGCTACCTCTGAGGGGTGAGTCCTTCCCGGATAGGATGCCAGTCTAGTAGGTCATACCGGTCCAAGCTTGCAAGTTTCAGTCATGTGGACTGCGTGTTTTCGGAGTGGACAACCGGTAAGTTTGGGTGTAGAGAAGGAGAAGTCTCTTACCTAGTAGGCCGATCACCTACCTTTTGTTAGTCTACACAAAGTATGGCATTCTAACGGTTATATTATCATGGGGCGCAACGTGTGGTAACCCATGACTACCCATTTGAGTGGTTGTATTTATTGTGCACATGTATAGTTTGAAGAACAAAACACCACTCTTTATTTTTAACCTTATTTATTGCTTGCCAGCACTTTCTCTTTTACAATTTTTACAACTTGCATACATGAAATGTTTTGCCTGAAACACTCAAAGCACACACGGGCTTACTGGTTTTTTTTTTTTTTGTCTCATCACCTTTTATGCCATGTTTTCAGGTCGATCCTACTGTGGAGATGAGTAGCTAGATTTGTTGCCTACTTTGAAGACTATATGTTATTTATTTTATGTGTTGTTTTGAGAGATTATAGTAATCAATTTATTTTGGATTTGTTCCTGAATTTTTGGGTTGTAATAAGTTCGATTTTTAAAGTATTGCCTTTATTTTCGTTTGTGTGAGCTAGTTATAAAGACCATTTGTCCTTTGGACGGGACGACATCCCCAGCCCTGTTGAGCCTAGGTTGTGGGGTGTTACACTTTCCCCATACTTAAATTGGATAATGTCCTCATTAGCCTAAAAATAGAGCAAGGAAACTTAGCCAAATGACTAAAAAGATAATAGGGAAAATTAAAGTAGTATTCCCCAATTATTAAACTCCAACAAGACAAGTGAATCCTTCTATTAGATCAAGACAGAATTATTGAATAACAAGAGTGAGTTTTCTAAAAGCCTACAAAACAAGAAAACATGCAATAAAAGTAAAAAAAGAAAGAAAATCTACATAAACCAACTAAAAGAAAGACATGAAAACTATAGAGAAAAGAATAAAATAAAATAAGAAGGAAGAAAAGAAACAACAAATAAATCCAAAAAGATCAAAGGGAATTGTTAATCGTGAAGTGCCGTATCAAGCCGATCCTTAGTGAGCCAAAATCTTCTCCGAAGTAGTGCTTCAAACAATTATCATTAACTGTAAAGGTCCTCTCTAGTCCAGAAAACTTTGATCTTAACTTGTCAGGAAATAGTCTTAATCTTGAATTGAACAACAAAACATGATCACCGTCCTTAAACTCTTGATTTTGCAGAATGTGATTATCGTGCCATCTCTTCATCTTTTCCTTATAAAATTTAGAACTCTTACAAGAATTAGCTCTCCATTCATTTAGTTCATTTAATTGGAGCAATTTCTTATTTCTTGCATTCTCAAGGTTAAGATTGACAAGTTTGATAGCCCAAAATGCTTTATATTCAATTTTTACAAGTAAATGACAAAACTTTCCATAGACCAATTTATAAGGAGTTATGCCTATGGAGGTCTTGCATGCAGTCTTATATCCCTAAAGAGAGTTATCCAATTTTGAACTCCAATCTTTATGTGTGTGATTAACAAAATTTTCCAAAACCCTTTTAAGTTCTCTATTTACGAGCTCAACTTGGCCACTAGTTTGGGAGTGATATGGGGTAGCAAACTTATGTGTAATACCTAGATGTTTAAGAACATTTTCCAATTTGTTGTTACAAAAGTGAGTTCCCCATCACTAATAAGCATTCTAGGTACTACAAAATAGGTTAAAAGTTTTTTGAGAAATTTAACTACTACCATTGCATTATTAGTTGGTAAGGCTTATGCCTTCACCTACTTAGATAAATAATTTACAGCCACCAAGATATATTTCTTACTAAAAGATTAGGAAAATGGCTCATGAAATCTACTATCCAACAACCAAATACTTCAAAAGCTTGAAAATTTAACATAGGAATCTCATTAGTTTTGGAAATGTTACCTATATGTCGAAACCTATCACAATTTTTAACAAACCTATAGGAATCCTTGAAAAGTGACGGCCAATAGAATCCAGACTCAAGGACTTTCCTTGCAGTGCTATTAGCTTGATAATGTCCTCTAGTTGATCCTTCGTGACACGATCTTAGAATGTCTATAATTTTGAGTGAATCTACATATCTTCTAATGACATGATCTGCACAACATCTAAACAAAAAAGAACCCCCACCCCAAAAGTACTATTTCACCTTCGAAAGAAATTTCTTCCTTTGCTATGAAGTGAAATCCTTGGAAGAATTCCAGTTACAAAGTAGTTAGCAAAATCTACAAACCAAAGAG
The DNA here is from genome assembly GCA_026120185.1 of Voacanga thouarsii. Lineage (NCBI taxonomy): Eukaryota > Viridiplantae > Streptophyta > Magnoliopsida > Gentianales > Apocynaceae > Voacanga > Voacanga thouarsii. The sequence continues at coordinate 2,849,726 of JANUWF010000999.1, forward strand.
ATTAAGGATTGTTACTTTCCATTAGCACAAGTTATTCATTAGGAAATATTATTGATCTCTTCTTCTTTTAATAGTTCTAGGTAAGGGTTCCCCAATCTAGACAAGTGATCAACAATTAAGTTTTCAACCCTCTTTTCTCCTTCATTTTCAAGTTAAATTCCTGTAAATATAAAACCTATCTAATTAATCTAAGTTTGAAATCATGCTAGGCCTAGAGGTATTTGAGTGCTAAATAGTCAATATAAACAATCACTTTAGACAAGATAAGATAAGAACAAAATTTATCAAAAGCAAACCCTATTATAAGCAATTTTTTTTCGTAGTAGTGTAATTTTCCTGTGTAGTCATAAGAGTTTTGCTTGCATAGTAGATTGGTTGAGTCCAAGTGCTGCTTCTACTACAAAATCACTTTTATCACACATTAGTTAAAAAAGAATAGACCAATCCAATACAATCAAAATGGGAGAATTTATCAATTTTTCTTTCAACACATTAAAAGCATGAAGACATTTTTCATCAAAATTAAAGATGACATCTTTTTCAAGTAAGGTAGTAAGAGGTTTAGAAATTTTTGAAAAGTCCAAGATAAACTTCCAATAAAAACCTACATGACCAAGAAAGCTCTGTATTGCTTTCACCAAAATGGGAGGAGGAATCTTTTCAATTGCTTCAATTTTTACCTTATCAACTTTAATACCTTTTCTCGAAATTTTGTACCCTAGAACAATTTCTTCTTAAATCATATAGTGACACTTTTCCCAATTAAGATAATGCTTGTTTCCTCACATGCATAGCTAAAAAAAAAAAGTCTCCAAATACAAAAAAATCATCCAAAATACCACCATGATATCACCTATAAATCCTTCAAAAGTAGCCATCATACATCTTTGAAAAGTTCCTAGACCATTGCAAAGACTAAAAGATATTTGATGATATGCAAAAGTACAAAAAGGGCATATAAAAGTTATTTTCTCTTGAGTCTCTGAGGCTATAGAAATTTGGAAATAACCTAAAAAGTATCTCGAAAACAATAATATGCCCTCCTAATCTTTCTATCATTTGGTCGATGAAGAGAGGAGGAAAATGATCATTCCTTATAGCCTTATTCAGCTTTCTATAATCAATGCATACGCTCTAGCTGGTGACCAATCTCATGAGAATGAGTTCATTTTTGTCATTAGGAGCCACAATTATTCCTCTTTTCTTTGGGACCACCTGTGTTAGATTTACCTAAATGCTATTAGACATAGTGTATGTAATTCCTATAATTTCCTACACACGTTCATTAACACAATTATCAAGTATATCAATTATAAAACAAGAATCATCACAAGACATTCGATGCTTCATGCTCTTATGTAACTGAATGATGACTTCCTTATTCCCAACGCTAAGTGTTAACCTTCCCCATGAACATCAATTTTTACTTTTGTAGTTGCTAGGAAAGGTCTACCTAGAATTAGAGGGACTTTTGCATCTTTATCTATGTTAAGAATTACATTAGTCTGCATGAAAAATGCATCTATCTACCTTTACAAGCGCATCTTCCACAATTCCCCTAAAGTATTTACTAGAACTATCAGCCAATTGAATACTCATCCTAGTAGGTTTTGGTTCTTCTAAGCCCAGCTTTTTAAATATTTTGTACGATAAAAGATTAATGCTGGCACCTAAATCTATTAATGTATTTTGAAAAGTCATACTACCAATTAAGTAAGGAATAGAAAACCTCTCTGGATCCTATTCGTTTTTAGTAGATTCTTCTTACCTTAGAAGATGGCCGAGAATTCCTCGTTTGAGATCATGGTAGATAGCTCCTCCAATTTCTTCTAATTCAAAAGAATGTCCTTAAAGAACTTGACATATTTTGACATTTGCATTAAAGCTTCAACAAGTGGATGTTAATGCACAATTATGTGAATATTTTCAAAGTTTTATCAAATTGCTCGTCTATTTTGGCTTTATGTACTCGATAGGACAAGGTACTGGAAGTTTAAATGCAGGCAGAATATTTTTCTCAGTGTCAACTTCTCTATGAACTGTTGGTGCCGGTTCCTCAACCTTAGTTAGCGTCGGCTCCTCAATGTTTGGAAAGTCATTATCCTCTATTATCAACCGGCGCTAGCTCCCTTTCTCCAGCCGTGCTAGCTATTTTTTGTCGCAACAATTAATTCTTTCCTACTTTTTAGTGTAATGGCTACTATATTTTCTTGGGGATTTGGCTCCATGTTGTCCAAAGGTGTTTCAATATGTTTTTCCAGCACCAAATCCATTAAGAACCATATATGATTTTCTAAGTTATGGATTAAGGCTTCTTAACATTTTAAAACCACTTCCATCTCTTCGAATCAAGAGGCCATAGCAATCATAAATTTTTCCAACATGGTTTCAAGGGTACATGGATCCAATGACAGTGATTGTGGCATCATTGTCTTAGTGTCCAAATAGTGCATGGGATTAGGTATTATCCATCTTGAAGTATTCTTATCCCCATACAAGTCCTGACCTTGGCCTCGATCTCCTGTGTTTCTATCATATCTTCTGATAAGGTAATTATAGAATTAATATTAAAACACATATAAAACACTTAATACAAGAAATTATCATGGTAGTTCAAACAAGACATATATTACATACATATAACACTGATGAAATCATGAGTACATACATCACAAGATTTTACATACAACAATAAACATGGCACCTAATAATAGCAAGGACCTTATTTACGTATATACATGGCTAAATCAATAGAATTTAATCTTTCATGATATTATTCCCCGATAACGATACTAAAAACTTGAGGTGGAGGCTTTGGTGAAAGTTTTAAATAAAACGTCAATTCCAAAACCACATATATAGAACAAGTATACTCATTGCAAAGCATATCATAAGGAACTAACGAGTATCGATCTATAAGGAACAAGTACTACTAATTACTCTCATCCTTCATTATTTAGCTAAACAAAACCAGAAAAGATAAAATGCAATTACAAATACATATAAGATCAATTATGGACAAGATAAGGATTTAAAAATATATACTTAGATAAGATTCTTGAGAAATGTAACAAATATTAAGTAGCCATTATCACAATCAATCAACCAATTCTAGCCTCATGAAGGATCAAATATAGAGTCCACACTCTCTCTCGAGTTATGGATTTACTATCTTTTAGCTAAACTAGTAAATATCTCTACCTTATTAATCAACTAAAAAAATGTATTAATCCCAATTCCTTAGAAAATATTCATAACTCTAGGTAATATTAACATGAAATAAAATAATATCCCTATCTCTAGATGATATTAAAAGCTCTTGATTACCAAGTTCTTAACTTTTAACCTCTCTCGAGTTAATTAAAAGATAATAAATATAAATCAATTGAATTGAAACTAACTCCCAACCTCTTTCTCATGTTAATTAGAAGAAAGTATCAAACAATTAATCTAACAAATAAATCTAAGTAACCAAATACTAGAACTTGGCAATTAATTGATAGAAAAATAAAACTTAATATAAAATCATTATCCTTAAATCATCCTTCTAAAATATAATAAACCAATAAAAATAATATTGTTAAAGAAAGAAAACAAAAGAAAAGGAAGAGGAACTTATAGACAAGCTATCGTTCTTCTTCTTTTGTTAATGACCTATCCTCTAAAAACTCTCAACCACTCTCTCTCAATCTTATATAATTCTTGTATTATATTGGTTGATATACATTAGGCTTCTTCTCTAAGGTTTATATAACTCTTTTAGTTGCCAAAATAGGTTCAAAAGAGTCCCTTTTCGTGTCCAAATTTGTCTCCAGAAGACCTCAGTAGAAATTACCAAATTTTGCTCAAAAGAGGAATTCTGCCACTATTGAATCAGTAAGGGGCCAGCTCCTCTTTGTTTTACCTCAAAAAGTTTCTTCTATTTTTCAAAAACAAGCCGACTCTGTCTCCTTCGTTGTAGCTGGCGCTGGGTCCTCATAGGTTTACTCAGGTCTCATTCACTTTTTAGTAATATTTAGCATTTTTCTAAGGACAACTCTTTTAAATCAAACATATACAAAAGTTCATCAAAGTAAAGGGAATGAGTAGATATTATAATAAAAAAAACATAAATACCATATAAATGACTAGAAAAATATAGCTAACATCAAGCCCTATCAACAGCTGTTGGGATGTATGCCCTTTTAGACTAGATTTCTTATGTATTTTTGACTTGTATTAATAAAAGTATTTTTCTAAAAAAAAATTTTGTTAAATATTCCTTATATTTGTGCACAATTTTATTGTAAAAGACCCATTGTGTTTAAGTAAATAGTTCATGTTAATGGAAATCTTTCACAGTAAGGTATGGACTATGAGTTACTTAACACATAAACTATTATTCTTAACCGAATGATGAGAATGTGGATATCATCATAGTAAGGTTATTGTATTATGAATTCTAAATAGGGCATGGCTTTACCTTTAGCCAATGAGTAGTCTTCTCATTTCATAATACAAGTGTATTTCGAATATATAGAACTGGATTTGTAGTAGTGGTTTCTAAAAGAACTATGTGATAGAAACCTAGATTACTACTGCTACAGCATGGACTTGTACTCTACAGCTTGAATATGAGTTGGTGGTCTAATGAAGTTAGTAGTGTATGCTTTGATATACTATAGGTGCAATTTTTAGAAGGACCGATATACTTATATATTGGGTATATGTAACTAGTTAGTTAAGACAGATTTGTACAAGAGAGTTTCTACGCTATATCGCCCTTTGTGGTTGTCCGATGATCTAATTATCCAGGGCCCTGGGGAACATGACTTTGATATTTGTTTTAGGGTAGCTCATTTGGAAAGCGAAAATATTCCAAGAAGTCGTGGATCATTGGACTAGAAGCCTAAGGATGTTAGATGTCTTTTAGAGAAGTACTAGTGCACTCTTTCTTCTCTAAATACACGGCGGTGTGCAGAGGGGTATTTTAGTCATTTCACCTATTGGTCGACGATATAGCTAATACAACATTATCCTTGGGGTCAGTATTTCTTTATGCTGATATTAGAAAATATTTAAAATGTAAAATACAACTATTTATATAGCATGAGTATTTTGGTCATATTAGTAGCTAAGACGATGTGTCTTTTTGGTTCTCGAAATAACCCATAAGTTTTAATTAATTTTAGGTTGAGGAAATGGTCTCAATAAAAAAAAGATTTTATTTTATTCAAGAAGTCTAATTTAATTTGGACTGAAATAAAATAAAAGAACGAGAGAAATTAAATTTATTATATAGTTTAATCGATTAATTAATTATTCATGGTCTAAGTCCAGATTGAATAATTTGAAAATTAACCTGGGCCTAAATAAGATAATAAAAAGCTTAAATAATTATTTTAGTTCATTTGGGCTCATTAATTATTTATTAGGTTATTTTAATTGTCCTAAAATTAAATAATTAATGCTTATTATTTTGGGCTAATTGAGTCCAAAAAAATAATAAATTATTATTGGCTCAATAGCCTGAACTCAATGATTTTTTAATTCATGAAATAGAAGAGTTTAGGCTAAGCCAAACCTGATAGCCTCTGGGAGTTTTGAAATATCAAAATTCTGGTGTTTTGGTTATCAATAGAATGGAAGTCGTAGGTTTTGTGTTAAACACAAAGAGAATACACGTGAAAAAAACCAGAAGTTTTTTCTTCTTCTTTTTTTCTCTCCCATTCAAATCTCCTCTTTTGTTTTTTCTTGATTTTACTAATCAATAGCAAAGGTTCAAGAATTACTTTGAGGCTAGATTTTCCTCGCCTAATTTGTTTCACCAATAGATAAATAGGCAGTGGAATATTCTGAGTTTTTGAGAAGGGCTGGCATTCATGCAAAGCAAAAGAAGTAGACAGATTGCGGGATTTCAACCGGAATCATTGTCCAGGGAAGAAGCCATTCCAGTGGTGTGCTCATCTTCTTCACAACCAAGGAAAAATCTACAGCGCAGAGGTATATCAATTTAATTCTTCCACTGTGTTATCTTTGTTCCATTTTTTTTTTTTTTTTTGGGCTTCATCTCTGTAGTGTGCATGGCTTCTGTGAGCTTCAACAGCTTCAAGTGGTATTAGAGCGTTGATGCTTTGAATGGCTTAGGATTGATGCATACTAGTTAATAAAACTGGCAAGATTATTTTTTATGAATGCTTGAGATCCTTCGCTGTTTTAGTATAGGTATATTTCTCTGTACACCTCACGGTTGAGGTTTAGGAAATTCTGTAAATTTTTATTGCTTTCTTTAGCAATCATGTAAACCCAATTTGAAAGGGTATAGGTAGACGTGGTGCTCATTTTTGTTGAAAAATGTAACAAGATACTGCCTAGATTGATTGCGAAAGAAGTTGCAGAGTTCTGGAAAAAAATTTGCAGACGAAAAAGCAAAAAAACAAAGAAGGAAGATGGACCGAGCTGCAAAGCCGCTAGTTCGAGCTGAGTCGAGCCGACCATAACGGCTCAGTGAGAGAGGAGCTGAGGAGTGGCTCAACCGAGCTGCAGTTTAACAGCTGCAGCAAGTACCGAGCTGATCGTCAGCTCGGCAAAGCAGAAGGCATCCTGGGCAGGATGCAATTGCATCATGCCCAGGATGCTGACTGCATTTAAGTGGGGCAAGCCATGGGTTGAGGGCATGCACCTGTGCATCATGGTCCATGGGTCTTCCCATGGGCAATGATCCAATGTGGCAGGCGCACTAGACATTCCCTTGTTTTTCTTGGGCTGTTTCTTTTCAGATTTTGGTCCTATACCAGGCGAAGTTATTATTTTTGCAATAGTTAATATTCTTTGAATATTTTACATGAAAAATAATAGTAAAGAATTTTTAGGATTAAACAAGACCATTAATTAATGTGTTTAATTCTATTATTTTGATACTTAAGTTTAAAAATAGAAAAGTATGAAAACATTTGCAGTTTTCTAACATGATTTTTTTTTTTTTATTCCTATGTGCATGTTTTCTCAAAGACCAAAGTCTTCGGAAAATTTTATTTGACAAGGAAAAATATTTTTCTTTCATTAAATGGTTATTTTAACTTAAGCAAAAAATTATTCCTTGGTTATTTTCTTAAAGGTTCTTTATCCTTGTAAGTTAAAATGGAAAGCCATTTTAATTCATTGTAGCAAAGGAAAAATTATTTTTGTCAAATAAAACCTTGAGATCAAAATCTCTAGGAAGTTTTAAATGGAAAAATTTTGAAATTATTAAGTTCTTAACTTAAATAAAATCAATCAATGAGGAAAATTTTCTCAAAGGGTATATACCTTGACATAGAACTTTTTATGGATTTAGATATTTTATTTTAATAGAGAATTTAATTGAAAATTTTCAAATGATATTTTTCTAAGAAAACCCTTATTTTAAAAACTAAATGGGAGAGGGGTTCCAATGACCCTACAGTTTCCATCACGATCCTCATTAGAAATCGTGAGTCTCCTCGCGTCACCCTGGGAGTGAACTCGTATAGGATGGAGATACCACAATGATCTAAAACTAATGGAAGGATAAAATTAATAACTCGGGACACGTACTATGATCGACTAGCCTACGTTGGAAGTTATAGTGCGAGGTATGTCTATAGGAAATGAGAAGAGACGGCCATCCCCTCGATGGAGTTATCTTCTACATTATTACCTAGAAAGAAAATTAATTTGTAGTGGCTAACACATCTAGCTTAGGAAATTGTTAATCTTTCCAAGAAGCCATGTCAGTTTTTCTAAGAACCAAATTAATCATGTTAAAGATAATAGTGATGGGATTAGCTATTATCAGTTCAATATGAGGATAAAGTGCACAAAATTATTTTGTTTTCACAATTCTAAGAATTTCTTTTAATTTTCAAATTTCAGAAATGGTTGGTAGAAGTTCTTTCAGTCCCTTTGCCATTATTCTCTCTGAGAATAAGCTAACGGGTCCAAATTATGTGAACTGGAAAAGAAAACTGAACATAATACTCACAGCCAAGGAGTATAAGTATGTCCTTTACGAGACCTGCCCTGTGATTGGGCAAGATTCCACCGTTGAGGAGCGTGAGGCGGAGAAGGCATAGAAAAGGCAGATGAGATGGCATGCTGCTACATGCTAGCCTCCATGTCAAATGTGCTCTAATCCAAACACGAGCACATGACAATTGTATATGATATAAGTACATCACTAGCCACAATGTTGCGGATAAGAGTCGGCCTGCAAGGTAGGAGGTTCTTCGAACAATAATTAACATCAAGATAGCTGATGGAGCATTAGTCCGAGAGTATATACCCAAGATAATTGCCGCTTTCGAGGAAGCAGAAATCTTGGGGGCTGTCATTGACCCCGAGAGCTAAGTCGACATGGTTCTCGAATCTTTGTCGGGCTCATTTACTCAGTTCAAGTAGAATTACAATATGAATAAGTTAAACGTGAGTTTAACTGAGTTGATGAAGGAGTTTCAAGTGGCAAAGAATGTTATAATGCCACAAGCTAGGGCTATTGTAGCTTCTTCTTCAAGAACTGGGTCTAAGCCCAGAAAGTTCAAAAAAAAGAAGGGGAATGTAGTGCACCAGCCTAAGTCCCAGTCCAAAGACAAACTCAAGGGCAAGTGCTTCAAATGTGAGAAGAAGGGACACTGGAAAAAAAAATTGTCCAGATTTTCAAGCCAAGAAAAAACCCACAGGTAATGTTTTCTATCTAAAGTCTATATCAATGGTTGGATCAATTTCCACTTGGATTGTTGATTCAGAAGTTACTGATCATATCTGTAACTCCTTGCAGTGGTTTAGAAAGATTAAAAAACTTTAGAAGGGCAAATATGGACTACACGTGGGAAATGAAGCATAAGTTTAGGCCCTTGGGATGGGAGAACTAGAACTCACTTTTGATTGTAATAGAATAGCTATATTAAAGGATGTTTTATTTGTTCCTGGTTTTAGACAGAATTTGGTTTCAATTGCAAAACTAATAAATTAAGGATATTATGTTTCTTTCCATTCTATTATAACTATCAGTAAAAATGGAGAAGTAATATGTACTAGGCACGTGTATGAAAATCTATTTTTCATTATTCCTATTAACAATCAATTACATAATTCTCAATTTGAACCTTTAAATAGGAAGAGAAAGACTAATGTTAATGACTCATATATTTGGCATCTAATGTTAGGTTACATTAACTCAACCAAAATTCAGAGGTTAATTTATGATGGGCCTTTAGGCTCATTGAGATTGAAAAGTTACCCTCAATGTGAGCTAATGAGGTTAATCCATGATGGGCTAAGGACCTTTACCCAAAAGGCAAATAGAGCTAAGAAGACATTGAGTCTTGTTCACATTGATGTGTGTGGTCCTTTATCTACACCAGCAAGAGGGGGGGGTCTTCATCGCTTTTACAGATGATTGTACAAGGTATAGTTATGTTTACCTGATGAGACGCAAGTCTGACTCTTTTGATAAGTCCAAAGAGTTTAAGGCTGAAATAGAGCGTCGGATAGGCAAACTAATCAAGACTTTACGATCGGATCATGGTGAAGAATACATCCTTAGTGAATTCAAGGACTACATGGTACATCATAGGATAGTATCCCAACTCTCTACACCGGTGATACCCCAGTAGAATGGAGTAGCTGAGAGAAGGAACACGACATTGATGGAAATAGTCCAAAGCATGATGTCTCATGTTACTCTTCCAGTGTCTTTTTGGGGATATGCCTTAGAAATAGTGGCATATATTCTGAATTTGGTGCCTTTCGAGTCAATATCTAGGACACCCTATGAGATGTGGATTGGGCATAAGCCAAATCTAAATTATCTCAAGATATGGGGTTGTCCAGCTTATGTACTGATCAAGGAAGATAAGTTAGAACCAAGATCGGAATTATGCTATTTTATTGGGTATCTAAAAGGTACAAATGGTGGTTACTTTTATCATCCCATGGAGCAAACAGTACTTGTGAATACTAATACTAGATACTTGAAGAATGATCAAAGTACATTCGCTAAAGGTACAATAAAGTTGGAACTCAAAGAGAAGTTATCTTCTGAATCAACTTCTTCTAACCCGACTATAGAATAAGAAAAGGCACAGCCTCAGGAACCTGTACAGACGGAGCCTCGACGTAGTGGGAGGATATCTAGGGTTCCAGAAAGATGTGTTAGAGAGGCTTTTGACATAGTCTCTGACAATCAGGAACAAGATCCCACTAGATACGAGGAGGCTATTGCTGATGCCGATGCAAACCTATAGCATGAGGTAATGAAAGTCAAGATTAAGTTTATGTACTTTAATCAAGTTTGGGATCTTGTAACTTCATCTAAAAAGATAAAAATAATTAGGTATAAGTGGGTGTACAAAAGGAAGAGGGGAGTGGATGGGATGGTAGAAACCTTCAAAGCTAGGCTTGTGGCGAAAAGGATATACTCAGAAAGAAAGTGTTGATTATGAGGAAACCTTTTCCCTAGTAGCTATGCTTAAGTCTATCCGTATTCTCCTTACCATCGCATATCATTATTACTATGAGATATGGGAAATGGATGTTAGGATGGCATTTTTAAATGACCATCTTAGTGAAGACATCTATATGTCCTAACTAGAAGGCTTTATTGCTAAAAGGTAAGAGCATATGGTTTGTAAGTTTAAAAAAATATATTAATGGGCTTAAGCAAGCATCCAGAGCATGGAACATTCATTTTGGTGAGACTGTAAAATCTTACAGTTTCATTCAAAATAAGGATGAACCATGTGTGTATAAGAAACTGGAAGGCATAAAAGTAGTTTTTCTTATACTATATGTGGATGACATTCTGCTTATTGGAACTAATATAGGGATACTATCATCTACTAAGGTTTGGCTATCTTGTCAATTTAGCATAAAGGACTTAGGTGAAGCCAGTTATATTCTTGGAATAAATATTCTTAGAAATAGGAAGCAAAAAATGTTAGGTTTATCCCAAGCTATATACATTGACAAGATGCTGGCCAAGTTCAGTATGGACTCATGCAAGGGAGCGTCGATCTCTTGTAGACATGGGTTGTCTTTTTCCTCAAAGGACTGTCCAAAGTCTCAAGAAGAAAAAGATAGAATGAGTAGGATTCCCTATACTTCAGCTGTGAAAAGTCTTATGTACGCCATGCTGTGTACTAGGCTAGATATTTACTTTTTCATAGGCTTAGATAGTAGATATCAGTCAAGCCCTGAGGAGGTTCATTAGCAGGCTGTAAAGTATATTGTCAAGTATTTTAAAGGTACGAGAGATTATATGTTGGTTTATAAGGCTGATGACTTGGTTCCAACAGAATACATGAACTCAGACTTCCAAGCGGATAAGGATGAGAGAAAATTTATTAGTGGATATGCCTTCACTTTGTCTAGAAGAGCCATTTCATGGATGAGTATAAAGTAATCTTGCATTGCTGACTCAAACATGGAAGCTAAGTATATGGTAGCTTTGGAGGCATCCAAAGAAGCAGTTTGGCTCCAGAAGTTCCTTTTAAAACTTGGAGTCATACCATAAAAAGATAAATCGGTTGTGATGTATTGCGACAACATTGGCGCAGTCTCACAATCCAAAGAATCCAGGAACCACAAAAAGGGAAAGTACATAGAGAGGAAGTGATGCATAAATTTTGGATGTATAAAAATAATTAAATTTAAATCCATCCTTTAGTCAAGTTTTAATTAAAACATTAATCCCAAAATACATATACGAGCAAGTATACTTATCGCAAACATAGTATGGGGAATTAACGAGTATCGTTCCTTAAAGGAACAAGTACACACTAATCACTTTTCATTCATTTTTTAACCAACCCAAATAAAGTGAGAAAATAAAAAAAAGGAAATATATACAACTCAATGATATAGGAATATGTAATTTAAACAATTATCCTAGAAAACAGGATAATGAACCAACTAGCAATTCTCTCAACTAATTATCATCTTGGTATCATGAAGGATTATAAAGTAAAATTCAATCGTTTCCTAAGCATGAATTTACTTAGATAAATTCCACTTCGTTTGTCAATCCATGGAATTACTACTTTTGATTAATATTAACAGGTTTGTCAATCAAGCTAACATAACCAAAACATGTATTAAGCTCAATTTCTCATAAATATGAAATTAGCAAATGACCTTTTGTCCAAGGTGAAATCAACTAATCTTTGATTATTTAGTCCTATAATCTTAACTTCGTCATCCAAGTCCATTAAGATTTAAAAATCCAAAATCAATTTAATGAAACTCCTAACACCGTTTTTCCAAGTCAATTAGTAGAACTCGCATTAATAACCAATGATAACAAGTAATCAAATACCAAAGATGAGAAAGAATTGATCAAATAACTAAATCAACACAAAACCAAGAATCCCAAAATAATGTTAAATACTAATAAAAATATTGAATACATCATTTTTTAAGGAAAAAAAAACAAAGATAAAAGAAATAACTCATAGACAAGCCTTTTTCTTCTCCCTTAAAGGCTTTCTTGAACAACCCTCCTTGATTTAGTGAATTCCTTTTTCAATGAGTGTTTGGAATTTTAGCTCTTAGATCCACCTCCACACACTTATTTCTTGTGCTTTCTCTTGCTTTTATAGGCTTTGTAGATGCTAAATTCGTAGTTTGGGATGTCTTGGCTGGGTAGAATTCAGAAAATATCAAAATCATTGGTCAAAATTTTCGCCTTCTAGAGCGGACCTGGTGTAAGGTCCAGTCGACCCATCTGGTGCCAGGCCTATTCTGTTCTTCCCGTGAAATTCACTCTATTTTTTTTGCTTGACTAGAATGGACTCGATACCTAATCCCTTGGTCGGGCCTGGCGCTAAGTACATTCTGGAATTTCTCCAATTTTACTTGAATTTAACTTAAATATGCCCAAATTTGTCAAAATTATTTTTTGTAAGCAAAATGTCAAATAAGAAGGAATATGCCTAGTTATTACAACAAAAGTATCTTAAATTAACTTCAAATAACAAGGAAAATAATGGTGATTTTAGCCCTATCACATACCCCATACACTTGAACTTTTGCTTGTCCTCAAGCGAAATGATAGGGGCTAAAATTATCATCATTTTTCTAGTTATTTAAGGTTATTTTGAGATACATTTGTTGTAATAAATAGGTATATTCCTTCATATTTTACATTTTACTTGTAAAAAGTATTTTTGGCAAATATGTGCAGATTTGAGTTAAAATCGAGTAGAAAGTACACAATTTCAGAATGTACCTGGCGTCAGGCCCAACCAATGGACCAAACACCAGGTCCATTGTGGTCCAACAGAAGAATTCGAGCCAAGCTTCAGGGGAAATTCTAGAATAGACCTGGTGCTAGGTCTGGCAAGTGTACTTGGCGCCTGGTCCATTCTGTCTGCAAACAAAAAACAGAGCAAAACTCCAGAGAAAGAACAGAGTGCACCTGGCACCAGGTGCGTCGAAGGTACTCGGCACTAGGTACGTTCTGCAGGTGAATATTCTGTGCACGAAATTAGGAATTTTCTAATAATTTTGATATTTTTAGAATCCTACTCGGCCAAAACTTCCTAAGCCACGAATTCAGCTTCCAAGAGGCCTATAAAAGTGCAAGAAAATTTAAGGATTTGAGAGGGATATACCTAGAGAGACAATAGAGAGAGGTGGATTCATAAGCAAAATTTCTCAATCACTCATTGAAGGAAATTCAGCAAAACAAGGAGGATTGTTTAAGAGAATCTTCAAGGAAGAAGAAAGAGGCTTGTCTATGAGTACTTTCTTTTATTTTTGTTGTCTTTTCATTTAACAATTATGTATTCAATGTTTTCATTATAATTTGATAATATTTTGGGATTTATAACTTATGTATTAATTTAACTACTTGATCAATTTTCTATTATTCTTAGTATTTGATTACTTGTGATTATGGAGGAATTGATAACATTATATTTACTTCTAATTGACTTGGGAAACGGTGTTAGGAGTTAATTTAATTTTATTGATCTCATATGTGTTATTACTTAACGGATTTGGGAAATGAAGTTAAGACTAAAGAATTTATGTAATCAAAGGTTAGTTAATTTCACATAGAACATATGGTTGTTGGCTAATTTCATATCTATAAGGAATTATGTTTAATGCATCTTTTGGTTATGTTGATTTGATTGGAACATCTGGTAATTTAATCAAAGGGAAGTGATTCCAAGGATTGGGAAAGAAGTGGTGTGAAACCCCACCTAAAGCCAACCCTAGAGTAAGGGGGTCAGGATATATATCATATTTTCTTGCATGAATATATATATATATATATATATATATATATATTTGAATGATTTTATATGCTTTAGAATTACGATTTATAGTCTAGAAGGCTTAGTTATGCTTAATGAGTCAGAAGGGTAAAATGGTAATTTTTTCTTGAGGTCAAAATAAGAAGATAGTTTGGGGATTAAATAGGAAGAATATTTGGGAGAGAAAATAAGAACAAGTATTGTTGTGGTTTAGTGGTTAGAGCCTTGGAATTAATCTCTAAGGTCTTGAGTTCAAATCCCATAATTTAAGTTTTTGTCATGATTATTTTAATTTAAGGTGGAATTTTCATCCCTTGCATTCCATAAGTAAAAATATGAGAGTTGTCCTAGGGGAGTCATGAAGGGAATGTCGTAATCCTATTCTTATGTCCTAAAAAGTATTCTTAAGGAATTCATGTCTTTTTATTTCCTAACTTACCCTAAATTCCTTACCAATTAAATTTGTTCAATTTATCCAAATCTATGTTTTGATTCCAAAAAATTTAGCAAGGTTTATTGGCCTTTAAATTTTGAAAGTAATTCTTAGAGGTTGGAGATTGAACTGAAAATAGGGAAGGGGTTAAGGAAGGTTCCCAAGAGAAATTAATCTCCATGGTTGGACCTTCAAACTCCACTCCATAGTGTTCATCTTTTCCATGGAAGAAATCTGAAATTTTTCCAGATTCTTGGGCAGCCTAACTTTCGAAAACCTTAACCATCTTCTTTATTCAATTGCTACCAAAAAAATGGCCAACTCACTCAACTTGAAGACTGAAATTCTTTGCCAAAAATTGGATTGCACAAAGCTGTGCAAACCAGAAAAAAATTTCTGGACAGCTTCGATGCATAGCAGACAAAAAACAAGCTGTTTCTTCTACCCTTCAAACCAGTAAATTACCTCTGATTTTTCTCCATATAGAAGGCTGGAAACTAGCCTTAAAGGACCCTCAAATATCTCTCCAAACCCTCTGCAAATCGACTGGAACCTTGCAGAAAAATAGCACAGCAAATTTCAGCAAATAATTTGAATCTCAACCAGAAAATTCCAGCCTTGCTCCCTCTTCAAGCCTTTCCGAAAATCACCTCAAACTTCTGTGAGTTTACCTTTGTTCAGCCATGAACTGAACTCCATTGCCCCCTCCATTGACCTTACAAAATTAGACTCCATAGCCACTCCTCAAATTTCTCCTACAATCACTCCAATCAAACTTCCATTTGAAGTTCAAAAATTCCAGCAATTGCTCCATGAAAACACCCTTGGATTAAGCTTCCAAAAATCAGAAATTCTCCCAGCATTGAACTCATAATTTCGGCTAGCCTTATAGCTCCTTCAACCCTCATTCATTTCAGCAAACCACAGCAAACCAACCACCTCCATTGTAGCTCCAAGGAACCTCCATCAATCAAACATCATTATCATATCTTTTACCTTAAAACACTCCATAAATTTCTCCATTTGAATTTCAAACAACCAAAATTTTCTCTTCCCTCTAATCTGAAAATCAAAATCCTAGAAACTCCTCAATCATTCGGCCAACCACTTCAGTAATTTCGTCCAGCACTTCTCTCCAATTCTCTCAATTTTCACCAAGAATACCAAGAACACACACTACCTTTCTTCAAGCCTAAGACCTGTCTAAACACTTCCAATCCCTCCCAAAAATTCCAGAACACACCTACATACTCCCTAGAGTCTATTTCTGGATTTTATAACATCAAATTTCGAAAATAAAAATTTGCAATCGGATAAAAAACCAGAATTTTCCTTGAAGTCTCAAGAACATCATCAAGGTAACCATGAACAACTTTTGTTCATCTTCTTCCCTTCAATCTTTAACATGTCATACTAATATTCTCTCTCTCTCTCTCTCTCTCTCTCTCTCTCTCTCTCTCTCTCTCTCTCTCGGCCTAAATGGTTTCTACAACCATGGCCGTTTTCCTTCTCCTTTCTTGGATGGTTCAAACCTTTCAAGCGTGTGGATCTCCTTAAATCTTCATCGAGATAGTCATCAACCAAATATTTCTCGTTAACCTTCTCTTCAATTCTAAAGTTATGTCTCTTAGATGTTGATAGAAAGGGATAGAATATGATTGGGGATTGAGTATATGCTTATGTATGAAGGAGTTGAGATTGGAGCATGAGAATGTTTGGCCATAGTTAAGCTTTATGAAATTCCTTGTGGATTGATGCATGTTCTTCATTTCTTAAGTGAGTATGAATGTTTAAGCATGCTAGATATTATGTCACATTTGGTGAATAGGGTATTATGTTCTTATTTTCATTGAAGCCATGAATATGATTATGATTTAGTAGAGATTTGGCCATGTGATAGTAGATATGGATTTAAGCCTTTATTCATGAATAGGATAGTTTGTTGATTGATGTTGGGGTATATGTTCATGATTCTTGTTAGCAATAGGAAAATTATGATTATGACCTTATTGATCTCAAGTTATTTTAATTAGCCAATTTTATTACGATGATTAAAATTAATACTATATTTTCCTCCCAAGATTTCAAAAACCCTAGAAAGTTTTGGAATTGGAATATTAAATGAAATAGTGATATTTTAGCCAAATAAATTATATTTTTTGTAATATATAAATATTTATATATGATAATAACAATAAATAAAAACTTTTATATAAATAATAATAATAGGTAAAATATTAATCTTGTAGGCCATATATTCATAAATATCATATTTATTTGCTAATCAAGATTTAATAAAATTTAGTTATTATTAATTTTACTTATTTTCTATCTATTAATTATTAATTAAGAGATTAGTAATAATTTAATATTTACTTTAAAATTATTATTTAAGAATGACCATTTATTAATATCACCTAGAACTTAGGATTCTTCACCAATGAAACCCTAGTTTATTTATTAACAACAACACTCAAGATTTATTATTTGGGCCTATAACTTCTTGGTAATCATTTTACAATCCCTAGTTATTTTAAAGCTAGTCTTATTTTATAAAAGCCTTTATCATCTAGCCTTAAAGCTTAAGACATTAGGGTTATGATTGTAATAAGTTGAACTAGGATTATTTGTGGAATCGAATATAGCTTGAGTATAACCATATGACTTGTGTTTACCTCAGGCGGGGTTAGGTCAACTTTGGAAGATTCTTGATTTTGATCAAGCAAAGGATCAGGTAAGCTCCTGCATAAATTTATTTGATGACAAAAAGGTTACTATAGCAAGCCAAACGCGAAGTGTATGGATACTCATTTTGTAAAGGCAATTAAGGACTATTTCCTTTCTTGTTCAGTCAAACAAATCATTTGAAAATCAAACAAGTAGTTTTGCACAAACACTAAACTCTTTCTAAAAACCAACTTTGACATGAATTTTAGAAATCCTTAATTTCTATTTCCAAATAAAGAAATATTTTATCAGTCTTCTCCTAAGTGGGACAATCAACGTTGAGTACTCAATAAGGGTAGACTACTAGGACTAGTCTTTGAAAGGTTAGGATAAGCCTCTCAGTAGGTGGCCATCTCTGAAGGGTGAGTCCTTCTTGGATAGGATGCCAGTCCAGTAGGTCATGCCGGTCTGAGTTAGCAAGTTTAAGTCATGTGGACTGTATGTTTCTAGAGTGGACAACTGGTAAGTTTAGGTGTTGAGAAGGAGGAGTATCTCACTCGGTAGGCCGATCACCTTCCTTTTTGTCAGTCTGCACAAAGTGTGGCATTCTGACCGTTATATGGTTATGGGGCCTAACGTGTGGTAACCCATGGCCACCCATTTGAGCGGTTGTATTTATTGTGCACATGTATGGTTTGGAAAGCGAAACGCCACTCTTTATTTTTAACCTTATTTAATGCTCGTCAGTACTTTCTCTTATACAATTTTTACAACTTGCATACATAAACTGTTTTACCTGAAACACTCAAAGCACACACGGGCTTACTGAAATTTTTATCTCATCACCTTTTATGCCATGTGTTTCAGGTCGATCCTGCTTTGGAGATGGGTAGCTAGATTTGTTGCCTGCTTTGAAGACTTTATGTTATTTATTTTATGTGTTGCTTTGAGAGATAATAGCAATCAATTTATTTTGGAATTGTCCCTAAAATTTTAGGTTGTAATAAGTTCAATTTTAAGGTATTATTTTATTTTTGTTTGTGTGACATAGTTATAAAGACTCCTTATCCATTGGACGAGGCGATATCCCCGGCCCTGTTGGGCCTAGGTAGTAGGGTGTTACAAGTGAAGTCTATGTAAGTGAATTCATGACTTAGAAAATGATTGAACTTTACTTTATATTCCTTCATGATGTCAAGATAATAATGAATTGAGATAGTTGTTAAGTGGTTCATGTTAGTGTTGTGCTCTAGAAGCAATCACTTGTATATTGTATATGATACATTTTATTTTAATAAAAGACATTATTTATCTTACAATTTCTTTTGTTTACTTTAAGTAATATAAATATTTGATAAAGTCCATAGTACAACACTGTGTTAAGAAAATCATGATATGAGATTCCTACTACACTGGATGGTGTTAGTATTTAAATAGTCCCTAGTCATAGTATTAATAAGATAGGACATCATTAATGCGTTAAGACTAGCATGTGTACTTCCTAATTTGATTAGGCGGTGGTTCTTATAACCGTGAGTATTGAGATACTCAAAGTTAACATATGGATGCTTGTTAATGGAACAAGTTCATTGGATGACCTAACTTTGAGATAATCACATGGATAACTATTTAGTGCCAGTGATATAATCTCAATATAGCTAACGTGTAAGTATCATTAGACTTGAGATCTCCAAGGTACTTTGTTTGTTGAGCATTATACTTTGATTTCAGATCTCCGGAGCTCGATCGAGGGCCGCCTATGGGATGGATATTAGGTACATTGTGAGGTAAACGAAAGTAGTTGAGAGGGTCAATAAAGGATTCACCACTCCTAATAGTAGGGGCAAATATCTCACGGCCACTTGTAGGAATTACTACTCTAGAAGTCCTTGGCCAAGGTAATTGTGTATTGGAAATAGTTCCAATTGATACATATCTAGAGTTTTGGGTTCCTAGTGCAAGTACTATTGTATTCGGGCTAGAATTATTTCTGGAGGGAGTTGGCACTAATTCCGTACTCCAAACCGAATAAGATATTGTATGGTGAAATGAGTTAATTGCACTAAAGTTTGTTATTGAATGGTTCATTGATGCGTTTAGATTTGGGCATAAAAATCATACAAAAACTAAGCGCATTCCCAATCAAGTTTAAATTAAAATGTTGGACACAAATTACACATATGAGCAAGCGTACTCATCATTATTGAGCATACGGTTCAAACGAGTGTCGATCCTCAAGGAATAAGTAAACATTAATTACCCCTCTTTCATTGTTTAACCGACTCAACAAAGTGAATATCAAATAAAAAGGAACACTAAAAAGAAAATAAAATAAAAATATGTACATGTCAAGGATGGAGAAGTATGCAACTCAAACTATTGATTAGACAACCATGATCTTCAAGAACTTAACCATTATCATAATCAATCATTCTCTCGACACCATGAAGGATTAAGGTAAATTAGCATCACTTGGTCTATCTCAACTAATTACTACCTTCTAGATAAATTAGCATCACTTGGTCTGTCTCAACTAATTCATCCAAAAGATGCATTAAACACAATTCTTAATTAAATTTCCGTGGTCTGGCAAATTTAAAACATGAAATTAATCAATGAATCCTTGGTCTGGCAAACATCAATTAACCTTTAATTACTCAATCCTCAGCAATTAACTTCTTTGGTCTAACAAGTTAACAGCTAATAAATGCGAAAATTAATGAATTTCAACCTCTTTGGTCTAGCAAGTTAACAATAGAAACAACCAACTAATCTTGGAATATGCCCAAGTAATTAAATACCAAGAAAAACAGTCAATTAATCAAAAGATCAAATAACTCCAAGAATCATGATTATCTAAAACAATATCAAATTACAATAGAA
The DNA here is from genome assembly GCA_026120185.1 of Voacanga thouarsii. NCBI lineage: Eukaryota > Viridiplantae > Streptophyta > Magnoliopsida > Gentianales > Apocynaceae > Voacanga > Voacanga thouarsii. The sequence goes on from JANUWF010000999.1 coordinate 2,869,964, forward strand.
CAATTAAAACATCATTGTCAAGAAAAAGAAAACAAAGTAAAAGAAAAAACTCATAGACAAGCCTCCTTCTTCATCTTTCGAAAACCTTCTTGTACAACTGTGAAACCCCAGTCAAAACCAACCTTAGAGTAAGGGGGTTGGAATGCATATCATATTTTATTTCATGTTTAAATATATTTGTATATGATTTTATGTGCATTGAATTTGTGTTTTATAGTCTAGGGGGCTTGATTATGATTATTGAGTGAGAATGGCAAAATGGTAATTTTTGCTTGAGGTGGAAAAAGGGAGATAGTTTGAGGTTGAATAGGAAAACATTTTTAGAGGGAAAATAAGAATAAGAGTTGTTGTGGTTTAGTGGTTAGAGCCTTAAAATTAATTCTTGAGGTCTTGGGTTCAAATTCCATCATAGGAGCTTTAACTTGGTTAAATTTTATTTTTGCTTGGGAAGTATCATTTTTGGCCTTAGTGGTGGTTGGAGTAAGGTAGAGATGTTGTCCTATGAGAGACATGATAGGAGTCTTCAAATCCTACTCTTTTGCTCTACACAAAATTCCTAAGGGGAATTCATTTCCTCTTGATCCTTAATTTTTCCTATTTCTCAATTCATTAGTTTGTTCATTTTGTTCAAGCCAATTTTACTCTAGAAAAGTTCCAGCAATGTGCTGTGGCTTTGAAGGTTTGAAATGTCTTATTAAAGGACATCATATGGACCGAAACAATGGAAGAGGGGGAAATATTTCAAGTGAATTAAATTCCTTAGTGAACTTTCTAAAAATTCACTCTAGCTAGGTTCATTTCCCTTCCTGCATAGAACTGAAAATTTTCCAGCTTTGTGTGCCTTCAAGGTGTCGAAATTCTTAACCATTATTCCCTCCCAAATGCTGCCAGAAAATGGCCCTTTTGATCAACTTAGAATCTATATTTTTCTGGCTATTTTCGGACTGCACAAAGGTGGTGCAAAACCAAAAAAATCCCTGGGCAAATCGCAGCTTTGGAGGTCCGAAACCAAGTTGTTTTCTTCGAATTTTTGTTCAGCACCTTAGCCATGTTTTTCCTCCATGAAAAAGTCTAGAAACCAACCTTGAAAGGCCCTAAAATTCCCCTTCAAACTCCTTGCAAACCGTCTGGAAAAGGGCAGCCGAAAACTACCCAGAAAATTCCAGCAAGTAGCAAATCTGTGCAGTAGTTTTTCCAGCTTTGTTTCCTAATTCTCTCCTAGCCAAAACTCCATCATTTTTCTGCACAAACCACCCTTAAACCTCCATTAACTGAACTCCATTATCCTCCCTAAGTTCTGCATGAAAAATTCAGTCATGGCTGCCAAAAAGATTTCCACAAAAATTCTGCAATCATGCCTTGATTTGGATACCAAAATTCCAGCCACTATGATTTAACAACTTTCCATAAAATATACCTCAAACAACCAGACCTTCCCTTCACCATTAGACTCCTTAATTTCGGCCACCATTAGCCTCCTTCAACCAGTTTTCATCCAGTCAAGTTTAAATTAAAATGTTGGACACAAATTACACATATGAGCAAGCGTACTCATCATTATTGAGCATACGGTTCAAACGAGTGTCGATCCTCAAGGAATAAGTAAACATTAATTACCCCTCTTTCATTGTTTAACCGACTCAACAAAGTGAATATCAAATAAAAAGGAACACTAAAAAGAAAATAAAATAAAAATATGTACATGTCAAGGATGGAGAAGTATGCAACTCAAACTATTGATTAGACAACCATGATCTTCAAGAACTTAACCATTATCATAATCAATCATTCTCTCGACACCATGAAGGATTAAGGTAAATTAGCATCACTTGGTCTATCTCAACTAATTACTACCTTCTAGATAAATTAGCATCACTTGGTCTGTCTCAACTAATTCATCCAAAAGATGCATTAAACACAATTCTTAATTAAATTTCCGTGGTCTGGCAAATTTAAAACATGAAATTAATCAATGAATCCTTGGTCTGGCAAACATCAATTAACCTTTAATTACTCAATCCTCAGCAATTAACTTCTTTGGTCTAACAAGTTAACAGCTAATAAATGCGAAAATTAATGAATTTCAACCTCTTTGGTCTAGCAAGTTAACAATAGAAACAACCAACTAATCTTGGAATATGCCCAAGTAATTAAATACCAAGAAAAACAGTCAATTAATCAAAAGATCAAATAACTCCAAGAATCATGATTATCTAAAACAATATCAAATTACAATAGAACAATTAAAACATCATTGTCAAGAAAAAGAAAACAAAGTAAAAGAAAAAACTCATAGACAAGCCTCCTTCTTCATCTTTCGAAAACCTTCTTGTACAACTCGTGAAACCTCAAGTCAAAACCAACCTTAGAGTAAGGGGGTTGGAATGCATATCATATTTTATTTCATGTTTAAATATATTTGTATATGATTTTATGTGCATTGAATTTGTGTTTTATAGTCTAGGGGGCTTGATTATGATTATTGAGTGAGAATGGCAAAATGGTAATTTTTGCTTGAGGTGGAAAAAGGGAGATAGTTTGAGGTTGAATAGGAAAACATTTTTAGAGGGAAAATAAGAATAAGAGTTGTTGTGGTTTAGTGGTTAGAGCCTTAAAATTAATTCTTGAGGTCTTGGGTTCAAATTCCATCATAGGAGCTTTAACTTGGTTAAATTTTATTTTTGCTTGGGAAGTATCATTTTTGGCCTTAGTGGTGGTTGGAGTAAGGTAGAGATGTTGTCCTATGAGAGACATGATAGGAGTCTTCAAATCCTACTCTTTTGCTCTACACAAAATTCCTAAGGGGAATTCATTTCCTCTTGATCCTTAATTTTTCCTATTTCTCAATTCATTAGTTTGTTCATTTTGTTCAAGCCAATTTTACTCTAGAAAAGTTCCAGCAATGTGCTGTGGCTTTGAAGGTTTGAAATGTCTTATTAAAGGACATCATATGGACCGAAACAATGGAAGAGGGGGAAATATTTCAAGTGAATTAAATTCCTTAGTGAACTTTCTAAAAATTCACTCTAGCTAGGTTCATTTCCCTTCCTGCATAGAACTGAAAATTTTCCAGCTTTGTGTGCCTTCAAGGTGTCGAAATTCTTAACCATTATTCCCTCCCAAATGCTGCCAGAAAATGGCCCTTTTGATCAACTTAGAATCTATATTTTTCTGGCTATTTTCGGACTGCACAAAGGTGGTGCAAAACCAAAAAAATCCCTGGGCAAATCGCAGCTTTGGAGGTCCGAAACCAAGTTGTTTTCTTCGAATTTTTGTTCAGCACCTTAGCCATGTTTTTCCTCCATGAAAAAGTCTAGAAACCAACCTTGAAAGGCCCTAAAATTCCCCTTCAAACTCCCTGTAAACCGTCTGGAAAAGGGCAGCCGAAAACTACCCAGAAAATTCCAGCAAGTAGCAAATCTGTGCAGTAGTTTTTCCAGCTTTGTTTCCTAATTCTCTCCTAGCCAAAACTCCATCATTTTTCTGCACAAACCACCCTTAAACCTCCATTAACTGAACTCCATTATCCTCCCTAAGTTCTGCATGAAAAATTCAGTCATGGCTGCCAAAAAGATTTCCACAAAAATTCTGCAATCATGCCTTGATTTGGATACCAAAATTCCAGCCACTATGATTTAACAACTTTCCATAAAATATACCTCAAACAACCAGACCTTCCCTTCACCATTAGACTCCTTAATTTCGGCCACCATTAGCCTCCTTCAACCAGTTTTCATCCAGTCAAAATTATGCACAAGCAGTCGGCCATGGCAGATTTCCAAAAGCTCTTCCATAATCAAAGATATTCTTGAATATCTAGTTTTCAAATTTGCTTCCTAAAACTATTCTTCAAGGATTCCAACAACTAGCCTTTCCTTTTCCCTTCCAAACCAAAAAAACCATCTACCTAAACCCTACAAACAAATCGGCAACCCTAATCCTCATAGAATTTCGGCAGCCTCCATCCAAAAGCTCTCTACTCGCTTCAACCTCAAGAACATATACTACACCAAGAACACCTACTCCTTCCTTTCATCTAATACCACTTCAAATCGCTTCAAACCACCTCTAAAAATTTCAGATTTTATCTATTCAATGCTATGAGTCCATCCATACCATTTTTAACATCAAACTCCAAAATCCAACTTGCACTTTGGCATAAAAAACCAGAAATTTTGTGAAGGCTCAAGAACACCTTCAAGGTAGGATTATTCAATCAACTTCATCTTCGCTAATCTTTGATCTCTAATGAACATATATGTGTTTAAGCATGCTAATGAACTTTCTTCTTCTCTTCTCTCTCTCTCTCTCTCTCTCTCTCTCTCTCTCTCTGTCTCTCTCTTGACCGAACACTCCCTCACTCTCTTGGCCGAATGGTTTCTTCTCCATGGCCATGCTTTCTTCATTTCCTTTAGACGGATTTAGGCATCTAGGGATTGAGATTCATTCGAAACTTTTTCAAGGTATTCATCAATCAAGTAAGCCTTGTTAACCCTTCTTTTAAAATCTAGATTCATATCTCTAGGATGATGTTGATAGAAGATGAATAAGGAATAGGGATGAGTATATATATTGTTGTGATGAGTTGAGATTGAAGCATGAATATGTTGGAGATGGGATTTATGCATGGATGGGTTATCTTGGTTGATTGTGTGATGTTTTAAGGTTTAATGCATGTCTCCATGTCATAGGTAGTATTTGTGATCAAGTATGCTAGAGATTATGTCACCTTTAGTGAATAGGATTTATATTCATGATGATCTATTGAAACCATGATTATATTAATGCTAGTAGAGGTTAGACCATGCCTATCTATGCTTATGTGCTTGATTTGGATGATTTGATGAATGGAAGGATTGTATATGTTTATGATTGTGATTAGCAAGTGGAATTATGATCATGATCTAGTTGTCCCTAAGCTAATTTTTATTGCATGAATAAAAATTTAATAATATGATTTTGCTAGTAATTTCGAAAAAAAAAACCCCTAGGAAGGGTAGATTGGAATTATTATATATATAAAGGATATTTTAGTCAAATAAATAATAGTTTTTGCTAGAAAAATAAAATATATAGATATTATATAAAATAATGAAATCAACTAAAGCTTTTTAAGGAATTAATCATAATTAGTAAAATACTTATTATTATAAATTTAATTATTATCTTTTAATCAAAACCTATTAAAACTTATTTATTATTTTTCAAGCAAGACTCTTTAAAATTCATTTTCAACTAACTTTAGTTATCAATTATTTTCTAACAATTAATTATTAATAAATTATTATTTTACCTAGTACCACCTAGGACTTTTCATCAAATAAATTCTAAATTATTTTAGCAAGATTTAAGCCTTCAACTTATTAGTACCTATTTTCCAAAACTCTAATTATTTTAAATATCAAAATTAGCCTTGGCTTATAAACCTTTTTATTTATTAAAGCTTGGGATACTAGGATCATGATAGTAGTAAGTTGAGTTGTTTAAATTGAGAAAGTGGATTTTGACTTGAGTTTGATTGTTGTTGTATTTGCCCATGCGGGGTTAGGTCAGCAGTTGGAGACCTTTTATTGTGAGCAAGAATCAGGTAAGCTCCTGCATAAAACCTGTTTGATGAAAAATGATTTTTTTAATGGCAAGCCAAATGTAGAGTGTATGGTCACTCATTTCTGTAAAGGCAATTGAGGATTATTTCCATTCTCATTTCAGACAAATAAATTATTTGCAAATCAAGGGGCAGTTTTACTCAAAACCTAAAATTCTTTCTAAAACCAATTTTGCCCCAAACTTTGGAAAACCTTAATTGCCATTTTCAAGTGGAACTATGTTTTGTTCATTTTTTTTCCCTAAGTGGGATACGTTACGTTGAGTACTCAATATGGGTAGGCTAGTAGTACTAGTTTTGAAGAGCATGAGTAAGTCTTCTAGCAGGAGGCCTCCTCCAGAAGATGAACTCAACTTAGAGAAACGTCAATACTACTTAGTCATGCCGGTTCGAGCTAGCAGTTTTTATTTCAGTCAAGTGACTGTGTTTTGCTGGAATGGACACCCGGTTGTTGTTTGGGTATAGAGAAGGAGGAGTATCTTGCCTGGTAGGCCGATCACCTACCTTTTGTCAGTCTGCACAAAGTGTGGCATTTTGACCGACAGTATGCACAAAGTGTGGCATACTGACCATCCGGTTATGGGGCCTAACGTGTGGTAACCCATAATCCTTTCTTTCGTGTGGTTGATCTTATAAATTATGTATGGCTGGAAAAGCTGAAAACACCACTCTTAATTTTGACTAATGTTTATTGCTTGCCAATATTTCTCTTATAAAGATTTCATAATTTGCATCCACGAACTGTTTTCACTGGACACCCAAAGCACACACGGACTTACTGAGATTTCTGTCTCATCACCTTTTTACTATGATTTCAGGCCGATCCTGCTGTGGGGATGAGTAGCTAGTGTTATCTGCCTTGGAAGATAATGTTGTCTTTTATTTTTATGTATTGCTTTGGGGAGTTGAGAGTGGATGATTTTATTTATGGATTTATTTTTCTTTTGGGAATTCATGGTTTTATTCATGGATTTATTCTTGGGTTGTAATAAATTTTAAGTTAAGTTATTATTTTTATTCTGCTATTTTATTTGTGTGACCTAGTTATAAAGACCCTTGTCCTTTGGACGGGGCGACATCCCTGGCCCTGTTGGGCCTAGGTAGTGGGGTGTTACAAGAACCCTCCTTGAACTTGAAGAATTCCTCCTTAGACTGAGTGATTTTCTATGATGATAAATGAATTCTCCCTTTTTCCTTGTGCTTTTCATCTATTTATAGGCTTAAGAAGTGCCTAAACTCATAGGTACAAAGTTCTTGGCCGAGTAGAAGTTGAAAGATGCTAAAACTCCCTAGATTTTTAAAAACGCGTCAAAAGATCGCAGCACCACCTCAGGAACAGACCATAGCCGGCACCGCCTTGGTCCTTCGAAGCTGGCGCCACCTGTGTTCTGTTTCTCCACTCGTTTGCCGATTTTTCTCCGAATTTTGCGCATACGTTCCAGACTGCAGCCGGCGCCGCCTCCAGCCTTACAGTCAGCGCCAGTTAGGCTTTGTTCTACTCTACTTCTCCAATTTTTCTATCGCTTTGAAGTTCGTGCATCCAATGTACAGCTGGCACCGGTTCCAAGCTTCCAGCCGGCACCGCCTTTGCTCTGTTTCGCGACGATTTTGCTTCGTTTTACCCAAAAACCTAAAATAATGACCAAAATACCTTTCCAAGGGTAAAATCTCAAATATGAAAGAATATGACTAGTTATTGCACAAAATATATTACAAAAGAGTCTCAAATAACTACGCAAAATATAACCAAATTAGCCCCTATCATATTCCCCCACACTTAGCTCTTTGCTTGTCCTCAGGCAAAGCATCAAGAACAAATAGAAAAACACAAGGTTTTACTCACATCACTCAACCAATTCCCAAAACATATCTTCAATGCTTTCTTTACTTATGAACATAAAACATATGCTACTCAATCTTTCACAACCAATGCAAGACTTGTGTAGTGATAAATGACTTAGTAGAATCATCACAATACTTCGCAATATTCTCAAACCATTAGAAAGAAGTTAGTTCAAAAAGAATATGCATTCCATATGCTTACTTTTCATACACTCTCTCCACTAATCCGAGACATATCATGATTCTACTTAGATCAAGTAGGACTTTTAGCTTGTAATGTAAGGCTAAAGGTTTGTAATGCGGCTTAGCAAACGAAGTATATAGGAACATCAAAAGTCAAAGAAAAACTGAGAGTAAGCAAGAAAAGGGTAACCAAAATAAACCTATAATTCCCAATTCTTCTTGCTCTCTTATTCCAAGAACCAATCAAACCATAACCTCATATAACAATCCTTACGCATTTTAAGTAAATCCTACATTGCTCTTTCTTTTCATCAATTCTTTTCCTCACAAGATCAATCAATTTTCCAGCAATGGTAGCAAGTATCTTATATGAACTTACTTTTACAGCTCACTCACCATCCCTTTTGTGATTTTTTTCCCTCTTTTTGTCTTCAATTCTCTTTCAATTCTTTCTTCTTTTACTCCTCTTTTTTCTTTTTCTGCTGCTGTTCTTTTCTTTTTCATTTACTTTTCTTTCTAGCAGCTTGTTGTTTTTTCTCTTCACTCGTTTCTTTTCTTCTTTCTCATCTTTTTTTTTTCAGCTTGCATTCTTTTCTTTCTCAATCTTTCAACTTCTTCCTTTCATTCCACTTCCTCTCTTTTCCCAGCTCCAATTGTAATTGATCCATGACTGAAAGTAACAAGTCATTATCTTTCTCCCTGCATTGTTCTCAACATACATACACTTTCATCCTTGAAGAGCATAAAGATTTGGAAATTATACAAACTCTCAGCACAAGTAATGGAACAAATATTGTGATGGGTTGTAAAGAAAGAAATCACTAATTTAAGCTCAAAATAGGCACTAGGGATAATATAGCACTAGATAGGCTTGAAAAGGCTCAAACTATCCAAAGAATGCCTATTACCGTCATCCCTAAGTTAAATCATGAATGTCTTTCTTATTTCGTCTCGAAAGGTATTCAAGTAAGTTCTAGAATGCTCCACGCATTTTAGAGGAAAAAAAAAACAGGTTTAAGAATAATGCAAAGCATTTGATCAAGAACTACTTTGTCCAAGTGAGTGCAAAAAATCATGCATAAGCTATAAATGATCTAGAATATATGCTCTATAATTCATCATAAAAACATGCACTAAAAATATGGCTTGAAATCTTTAGAAAATCAAAAAATTTCTCAGAAAATCTTTGAAAAATTTTGTTAATTTTGTTCCCAAGAAAGCTTCTCCCAAGAAAGTTAAAGAGTATGTAGAAGACTTGTCAATCAAACCACTCCCCCACACTTAAACTGGACATTGTCCTCAATGGCCAAATAAATAGAACCAAAACAATCAATACAAAAGGACTAAAAAGATAAAGGAGAAGAGATAAGAAAAACAAACTTCCATTAATCGTGTTGTACAAGAGATGAATGCTTGAAGAGGGAGACATCATCAAAGTACCTATAAACAATACAAAAGAAAATACCAAAGCATAAATCTAGAAAGAAATGAAAGCAAAAATAGAAAAAATGGAAAATACAATGAAAAGAAAGTCAAACTAACTAGAACAAAACCATGAAAAGAGAAAGAAAAGAAACAACAAGAGTGAGCAAGAATGCATCATCAGTCTATCGCAACATCATCACCCTCATCCTCCTCCTCATCGGCAAGTGTGGAGGTGCCCGCACCATCGTGTGGCCTAGAAGAATGCTGCCTCAACTCAGTCAAATGTTGCTCCATGGTAACTTGCCGTCGTGCCATATCCTCCATAGTACCTTGCAAGCGTAGGAGCATCGCCATTTGCTGGTCGAGGTGCCCCAGTACTGTGGTCTCAAAGTTAGTCCGGGAGTGGGACTGAGAACTGCCAGCTCTCGCACGTGCTGGTGGTGGTGGCTGCTCCTCCTCCACTGTAGGTGGTCTTACCTGACCGGGATGTTGGACATCGAAGGGTGTGAGCCATTTCTTCAATTTTGGACTATACTTATATCCGCAACTCATGAGAGTTTGCTTGGTGACCATATCGTGCTCAGTGGTAGCCTCCATGAGTTCTCCCTCAAGACTCACCCCAAAGTCCTTTAGAATCTTCATGATAACTAAGGGAAAAACAAAGGCTTTCGTGGAAAGACGATGATGAACTACTTCTCTAATAGATTGAATGATCAAAGGAGCAAGAGGGATAGGTAATGTGTTCATCATCCGGTGCAAAATATAAGTGTCGATAAGACTAGTTCCATTAAAACCACTGGCCTGGGGGACAACATTAAACCCAAACATATACACCAATGCGCGAAAGTTGGCTGCCAAATCATTGTTAGAATAAAAACTGTTAGCTTGGAAGGCATTATGCTTGTATAAGCCTAGGGTTGCTCGCGTACCTCCAACATCCTAATTCGGATCCGACAGAATCTTTTGATTATTTATATCAATACCTTGCCAAATATCATCATCGAAGACCTGGAAAAAGTTAGCTAATTGGTTTTGGGTGATGACAATAAGAACTCCCTTCACTCGTGTTTTAATATGTGGAAGATGCTCATTCTCCTTGTCCGTCATATTAGCATAAAATTCCTTGACAAGTACGGGACAATACCTCCCTTTCAATTGGACTATGGATCCCCAACCTAGCCGTCTAAACATCATTCCTAATTTGAGTGCTCGGTCTAAGGTGGGGGAAAAGGTACGCTCAACAATAATTTTGTTTGAAGCTCGCCTACTATACCATTCCTCACACGAGGCATCAACAAACTCCATAGGTCTAAGAGATAAGGGGTTAAGAGATGATGAAACTGAGGACGAGGAAGTTCTTGCCCTTTTAGATGGCTGACTTCTTGCTCTAGACATGGCCAAAGAAGGAATGGAACAATAGGAAGATGGAACTAAGATGCTCAATCACTGAGAGAGTATAGCAACCTTCGCACAAAACAAATCCTAAAATGGCACACAACCCTCAACCAAGCTCACAACGCATAAACCCCAAACTCCTTCAAGGTATATCAACTCCAACACCCACTCAATCAATCACTGTCAACCACTTCAACACAACCTTTAGGCTTTTCTATGCATGGGCAAGCAAAAGATGCAAACTTTCTGCGAAAAGCTACCCCCTTTTCTTGTGGATTGAATGTGCTATTAGTGTGAAAAATCAAAGCTTGTGATGTGTGTGATCTGTAGGATCAACAAAGAAGAAGGTAAAAGATGTTATGGAGCTGTTTAGAAGCTAAAAAAAATCAAATGTTGGGCACTTATGGGCGTGAAGCCGGTGCGGGTTGAGAGGATTTGCGAGGGAGAGGAAGGTTTGAAGAAAAAAAAAATGGCCAAAATGGCCCTTTAATTGGGGTCCTCCCGACAAGAACCGGCACCGGCTCTGGTCTGTCTGGATCACTTTTTTTTTTTTTTTTTATGATGATGATGTAGAAAATACACGAATGCTGAAAAAAAATACTATAAATAAAAAATTGTCCTTAACAAACAAAAAAAATGATAAGTAAAGAAAAGAGAGAAAAAAAATTACTTCACGCTTTTCCACGATTGTGATCCCATGGACTTTCCTCCGTATTCCCTGGTAGTGTCCCTACTTGACGATCCCCCAGGAGTTTGGCTAGTTAACCAATCTGGTTCTCCAAATTGCGCATGGAAGCCTCTAAGTTCCTTGTTGTCGCATCCACTTCTTGGAACTTAGTCTCCATGGTACTTACCAATTGTCCAATCAATTCTTCCAAAGGTGGCTTTTGAGGTGTTGCTGTATTGTTCATGGAATTTAGATTCCTTTGATTACCTCCAAGATTGAAAGAACTTTGCCTAGGTGGATTCCCATTGCTCCAAGAGAAATTAGGGTGATTTCTCCAACTAGGATTATAGGTAGAGCTATATGGATTGTTACCTGACCGGACATTACCTGCAAAAGCCGCTTGTTCAGAAGTTTCTTGGAGTGACCCCATCTTTTGGCATTCATGATTGGGGTGCCCCTCTCTACAGAAATCGCAGTTGACGTTTAACACTTGGCCTTGAGGCATCACCAACTGTTCCATCTTTTGAGTTAAGGCGTCTACCTTAGCCTCTAAAGCTGCCACAGCGTCCACTTTGTGCATTCCTTGCACACGAGCCTTTGACCTTGCACTTCCCCAAGTATAGTTATTAAAAACCAAATTTTTTATAAGCTTAAATACCTCTTCCGGGGTCTTATGGTTGATGGAACCCCCTACAGAAGAGTCCACAACTTGTCGTGTTGCAAACGTGAGGCCATTCAAGAAGATAACCATTTGCATTCCCAGCTCGAATCCGTGGTGTGGGCATTTTATTAACATTTCCTTAAATCTCTCCCAACTCTTATATAAGGGCTCAGAATCTAATTGTTGGAAGGCGAAGATTTCATTCCTAAGCTTGGCTGTCCTAGCTGGAGGGAAATATTTGGCCAAAAAGTTTTTAGCTAAGGCATTCCAAGTTGTGATGGAACCTGTAGGTAAAGACTTTAACCACGATTTAGCTCTATCTCTCAAGGAAAAAGGAAAAAGTCTTAATTTAATGGCATCTTCAGAAACACCATTCATCTTGAAGGTATCACAAATTTCAAGAAAACTGGCTAAGTGAGCATTGGGATCCTCTTCCGGTAGCCCGTCAAATTGAACTATATTCTGTACCATTTGAATAATGTTGGGCTTTATTTCAAAGTTGTTGGCATCTACCCTAGGTCTAGTGATACTCGAGCCTGTGGCCGAGATTGCGGGTTTTACAAAGTCGTCCATAACTCTCCTATTATTCCTAGCATTGTTCTGTTGAGCACCATCCATTTCAACAATCAAATTCCTTTGAATTGTTTGACGAATTTTTGTTAACGTCCTCTCGATTTCAGGGTCAAAATCGACTATCTCGTTGTTGGATTTTCGGGTCATGTACCAAGGGTAATACCTAAGAAAACAAGAAGCAAGTTAGAGGTATAATTACTGGTTAACATACACAATTATAAGTTTACAACGTTAGTAATTTAAACTCAATCTAAGTTAGTTAGTTAGGTTAGGTTAGGTTACGAGGTTATACAAGAATACACGAAATACAAAAGATAGCACCGTTTTGCAGCAAGAACAAACATACATATTTACATATTTACATATTTACATGGTTAAATCAACAAAGTCCAGGCTTTCATGCTATTGTTCCCCGGCAACAGTGCCAAAAACTTGATAGGTTTAGATCTGGCCATAAAAGTCATACAAAAACTAAGCACATTCCCAATCAAGTTTAAATTAAAACGTTGGACCCAAATCACACATATGAGCAAGCGTTATTGGGCATAGGGTTCAAACGAGTGTCGATCCTCAAGGAACAAGTAAACATTAATTATCCTTTTTTCATTGTTTAACCGACTCAACAAAGTGAAAATCAAATAAAAAGGAAAATTAAAAATAAAATAAAATAAAAATATGTACATGTCAAGGATGGAGAAGTATGCAACTCAAACCATTGATTAGATAACCATGATCTTCAAGAACTTAACCATTATCATAATCAATCATTCTCTCGACACCATGAAGGATTAAGGTAAATTAGCATCACTTGGTTTGTCTCAACTAATTACTACCTTCTAGATAAATTAGCATCACTTGGTCTATCTCAACTAATCCATCCAAAAGATGCATTAAATACAATCCTTAATTAAATTTCCATGGTCTGGCAAATTTAAAACATGAAATTAATCAATGAATCCTTGGTCTGGCAAACATCAATTAACCTTTAATTACTCAATCCTCAGCAATTAACTTCTTTGGTCTAGCAAGTTAACAGCCAATGAATGCGAAAATTAATCGATTGCAACCATCATCAACCTCTTTGGTCTAGCAAGTTAACAATAGAAACAACCAACTAATATCGGAATATGCACAAGTAATTAAATACCAAGAAGAACAGTCAATTAATCAAAAAATCAAATAACTTCAAGAATCATGATTATCTAAAACAATGTCAAATTACAATAGAACAATTAAAACATCATTGTCAAGAAAAAGAAAATAAAGTAAAAGAAAGAACTCATAGATAAGCCCCTTCTTCTTCCTTCGAAAACCTTCTTGTAAAACCTTCCTTGAACTTGAAGAATTCCTCCTTAGACTGAGTGATTTTCTATGATGATCAATGAATTCTCCCTTTTTTCCTTGTGTTTTTCATCTATTTATAGGCTTAAGAAGTGCCTAAACTCATAGGTACAAAGTTCTTGGTCGAGTAGAAGTTGAAAGATGCTAAAACTCCCCAAATTTCCAAAAACGCGTCAAAAGATCGCAGCACCACCTCAGGAATAGACCACAGCTGGCACCGCTTTGGTCCTTCGGAGCTAGCGCCGCCTGTGTTCTGTTTTTCCACTCGTTTGCTAATTTTTCTCTGAATTTTGCGCATACGTTCCTGACTGCAGCCGGTGCCGCCTCCAGCCTTACAGCCAACGCCAGTTAAGCTCTATTCTACTCTGCTTCTCTAATTTTTCCATCGCTTTGAAGTCCGTGCATCCAGTGTACAGCCAGCGCCGGTTCCAGGCTTCCAGCCACCGCCGCCTCTGCTCTGTTTCGCGATGGTTTTGCTTCATTTTTCCCAAAAACCTGAAATAATGACCAAAATACCTTTCCAATGGTAAAATCTCAAATATGAAAGAATATGACTAGTTATTGCACAAAATGTATCACAAAAAAGCCTCAAATAACTACGCAAAATATAACCAAATTAGCCCCTATCATTTATGTCAAGCCACTTGACTTCCTAGACTCTTGGGTGATCATGATATGTTGCTAGATACTGCCATGATCTGGGAATATGGGTTTATTAATTGATAAATTAATAAACGAATCCTGATTAGAATTAGTAGGATTAATTCTAATTAATTATGGATTATTAATCTCAAAGACGTTTGGATTAATTCATGTTCACTACCAATTGACTGGGAAACCTAATAGGTCACACAAAATAGAGGATTATATACTTAAGATGTTATTTGATAACATAGTGAGGTTGATTGAGAGAAAGAAAAGTTGTTGTGAACAAATTATAATTAGTTATAATTTGTGGTCCAAGTTGTAATTGTGAGAACTTGATGTTTCCAATTACAATTAGGGAATTCTAATAGGATTAGAATTCTCAGTGTTGGGAGGAAAATTTTGTGTAATATATAGTACATGTAACACATGAAAAACCCTAGTTGACGAACACACAAAAAAACAACAGCCACGAACATTCTCTCTCGATGTGATCTTGATCAAAGAACCCTAGCCACCATCTTTTTCTGCTAGCATAGGAAATTTTAGTGCTTGAGTGTACCCTCTGTGTGGATTACTGTTAGAGATAATCACATACTGTGATTATAGTGGTTAGACGTTCAACTCACGTAGAGGTTGATCACGAGGATTGCTGGATCGCACCCTGACTTGAAGAAGAAATTTTGTTCTTCGGACGATTACCCAAAGGTAAAAAGCTGCTACCTTTATTGTCTTTATGTCTTGTTTTCCACACATAGATGGGTCCTGGGATGGTATCTCATTTTATTTTCCGCTGCGCCGTATACGATACGAGCCTGAGATACCCAACAGTTCATTGTTATGTTTTCTAGGATAGTTGTCTAAATTGCATAGTTTCACATCATTGAATTGTATATATTTCTTTATTTTTCTTTTTCTTATTTTCTCACTTTATTTGAGTTGGTTAAATAATGAATGAAAAGTGATTAGTGTGTACTTGTTCCTTTGAGGATCGATACTTGTTAATTCCCTATGCTATGCTTGTGATGAGTATACTTGCTCATATGTGTATTTTGGGATTGATATTTTAATTAAAACTTGACTAAATGATGGATTTAAATTTGATGATTTTTATGCACCCAAATTTACGCATCAAGTTTTTTTGCGCCTTTACCGAGGAACAATATCACGAAAGTTTAAATTTTGTTGATTTAACTATATTTATATGTTTATATATCTATATGTAAATATATGAATATGTATATATGTTCCTTGTATGACGAGGTGCCATATTGTGTTTTCTTGTATACTTGTACTTTAATGTCTATGTAACTTAATTTGTAAATATGTACCTTAACTAACTAACTTGATTTCATATTATGATGTTTATATATGAAGCTAACAAGTTATTTTGTATAGGTAAGATGGTCAATTGGAGCATGGGACAGTATCCTAACATGTCTCACAGGATGACATCTCAACCATCTGACTTCATTGCTTTAGAAAGGGTGTTGGAAAAAATTTGCCACCCATGTAACTAAGCATTTTTCTGAGATAGATGACGCATTGGCAAAATTTGAGGGCATGGTTGGAAATATGGAAAGGCAAATCCGATTTTTAACAGATTTAGTAATAAAATCGCCATTAAGGATAGAAACACAACATGATTTAACTGTCATTACATTACGAAGTGGTAAGGAGCTACCCAATCCCAGCATGGAACCGGTACCATCCAAAGATGATAGGTCAGAATCAGCCTCTATTGTTGAACCTTTTGAAAAACAACCTAAAAAACCTAATTTTCAACCACTGGTACCTTACCCCACTCATACACACAAAACAAGAAAAGATGTACAATTTGACAAATTTTAAGAAATATTCAAACAACTACACATAAACATTCCACTTAGTGAAGCCTTGGTGCACATGACCAAATATGCAAAATTTCTTAAAAGCATGCTTGTGAACAAAAAAAAGGTTAGAAGAATTATCTACTATAGTTTTAAATGAAGAATGTTCAGCTATTTTGCAGGACTAATGCACTTTGCCATTAAAAGAAAGTGATCTAGGGAGTTTTTCTATTCCTTGTCTTATTACTCCTATATTTTGCAATGCATTAGCCGACCTAGGTGCTAGTATTAATGTTTTACCATATAAAACTTTCAAAAAGTTAGGCCTAGGTGAACCAAAACCTACTAGGATGAGTATTCAACTTGCAGATAAATCTATTAAATATCCTAGAGGAATAATTGAAGATGGCTTGGTTAAAGTGGATAAATTCATATTCCCTGTGGATTTTGTTATACTTGATATGGATGAAGATTTTAAAGTTCCTTTAATCTTCGGTCAACCTTTCCTAGCTACTGCCAAAGCATTGATTGGTGTTTATGGGAGAGAGTTAACACTTAGGGTTAGGGATGAAGAAGTCATTATCACAATTCATAAAAGCATGCAACATCCTATTTCTCATGATGATTCTTATTTAACGCTTGATATTCTTGATGAATCTATTCTTAACTTTGTGCAGGAATCATTTGTCCAAAGCTACCAGAAACAATCCATTGCGTATTTGGAGGATTCAATTGAGGACCCTAAGTTGAAAAAAATTGAGGAAATTGAAAAAAGCAGTTTGGGAAGGATGAAATCATCCATTAAGGAACCACCGGAATTGGACTTGAAAGATCTCCCCAAGCACTTAGAATATGCATTTTTGGCAAAAAGTGAAAAACTACCCTTGATCATTGCCAAAGACCTTACTTGTGAACAAAAGGCCAAGTTGGTAAGTCTGTTGGAGAAATATAAGGGAGTCATTGTATGGAAGATCACGAATATTATGGGAATTAGCCCTTCCTTTTGTACTCACAAAATCTTGTTAGAAGAAGGAGCCAAACCCGTTATGCAACCCCAACGTAGGTTGAACCCAAACATGTGTGATGTGTATTTTATTTGGGTATAAAAAATCATATAAAAATAAGCACATTCCTAATCAAGTTTAAATTAAAATATTAACCCCAAATTACACATATGAGCAAGCGTACTCATCATTAACAGAGCATAGGGTTCAAACGAGTGCCAATCCTCAAGGAATAAGTAGACATTAATCACCCTTCTTTCATTGTTTAGCCAACTCTATAAAGTGAAAAAGAAATAAAAAGGAAAATAAAATTAAAATAAAAATAAAAATATATACATGTCAAGGATGGAGAAGTATGTAACTTAAATCATTATTTTGGCAAACAGGACCTTAAAGTACCTAACCATTATCATAACTAATCATTCTCTTGGCATCTGAAAGATTAATATAGACTCACTTCATTTTCAATCCATGAATCCCTATCTTCTAGATAACTTAGCATCACATTCCTATCTCAGTCAGTCCTACCCAAAAGATGCATTAAACACAATCCTTTGATTAAATTTCCATTCCTAGCAAACTTAAAACATGAAATTAACCAATGAATCCATTCCTAATAGATATCAATTAACCTTTAATTACCAATTCTTAGCAATTAACCCATTTTCCAAGTAAGTTAAAAGACAACATATATGAAATCAATAAATTGAAACCACCATCAACCCCTTTTCCAAGCAAGTTAATGGAAAGAAATAACCAATTAATCTCGTAATCAACCCAAGTAATTAAATACCAAGAAAAAAATCAATTAATCAAATGATTAAATAACTCTAAAAATCATGAACACCTAAAACAATGTCAAATTACAATAAAACAATTAATACACCATGTTCAAGAAAAAGAAAATAAAGTAAAAGAAAACACTCATAGACAAGCCTCATTCTTCTTCCTTTGAAGACCTTTTTGTATAACCCTCATTGAATTGAAGAATTCCTCTTTTGATTTGAATAATTTTCTATGATGATCAATGAATTCTCCTCTTTTTCCCTTGTGTTTTCCATCTATTTATAGGCTTAGGAAGTGCCTAAACTCATTGGTGTAGGGTTTTTTGGCCGAGTAGAAGTAGGAAGATACTAAAACTCTACAGATTTCCAAAAATCACGTAGAAAAATCAAAGCACCGCCTTAACTTCAGAGCACAGCTGGCACCGCCTTGGCTGCCGAAGCCGGTGTTGGTTCCATTCTGTTCTGATCTTGTTTCACCAATTTTTCATCGTCTCGAAGTTTGTGCAATCAGTGCATGGCCGGTGTCGGTTCCTCTATTTTTGCTGGCACTGCCTCTATTTTGTTTTGCGACATTTTTTCTTCGTTTTACCCCTAAAATTTGAAATAATAAACAAAATACCTTTCTAACGTAAAATCTCAAATATGACAGAATATAACTAGTTATTGAACAGAATGTATCACACAAGAGCCTCAAATAACTAGGAAAAATATACCTAATTTAGCCCCTATCACATTCCCCCATACTTAGCTCTTTGCTTGTCCTCAAGCAAAGTATCAAAGACAAGTAGGAAAACACAAGGTGTAACAATCACTCAATTAATTTCAAAACAATATCTTCAATACTTTCTTCATTCAAGAACATAAAACATATACTACTACATCTTTCACAACAAATGCAAGACTTGTGTGAGTGAATAATGACTTAGTAGAACCATCCCAATACTTAACAATATTCTCAAACCATTGGAAAGAATTTAGTTCAAAAAGATTATGCATTCCATAAGCTTACTTTTTATACACTCTCTCCACTAATCCGAGACATATAATGATTCTACTTAAATCAAGTAAGACTTTTAAGCTTGTAATATAAGGCTAAAGGCTTGTAATGTAGTTTATCAACCGAAAGATATAGGAGATTCAAATGTCAAAGAAGTTGAGAGTTCACAAGAAAAGGATAAACAAAATATATCAATAATTTCCAACTCTTCTTACTCTCCTATTAAAAAATAAATCAATACCCGTAACCTTATTTAGCAATTAGAGTTCAGCTCAAGCAAATCCTACATTTTCTCTTTTTCTTGTCTCTTTTCATCAACTCTTCTCTATTTTTTCACAAGATCACTCAAATTTTCAGCAATGGTGTCAAGGACTTGATATGAACTCAACTTTTACAGCTCAATCACCATTTCTTTTGTGATCTTTCTTTTCTTCTTTTTTTTTTCTCAACAATTTTTCTTTTCTTTCTCTTTTTTTTCTCTCTCTCTTCTTTTGTCATTCACTGCTGCTTTTCTTTTCTTTCTCAATTTCTTCCTTTCCATCTTTTCTAGCAGCTTTTTCTTTTCTTTTCTTGTGTTCAATCTCTCTTTCTCTTTCTTTTCTTTCCTTTCTTTTTTTTTCACTTTCCAGCTCAGCTCAATTCAACTCTTGATACATGACTGCAAGTAACGAGTCATGATCTTTCTCTAAGTACTCTCCCTCACATTTTCCTTCATGTACTTTCATCCATCAAGAGCATAAAAATTTAGAAAATTATTCAAACTCTTAAAAACAAGCAATGGGCAAAGTATTGTGACGGGTTTTAAAGAAAGAAATCAACAATTTAGGCTCAAAATAGGCACTGTGGATCATATGAAAATAGCTAGGCTTAAAAAGCTCAAACTATCCAAAAAATGCCTATTACCGTCATCCCTAAGTTAAATCATGACTGTCTTTCTTATTTCGCCTCAAGAGGTATTCAAGTAAGTTCTAGAATGCTCCATGAATTTTAGTAGAAAACTAGGTTTAAGAACAATGTAAAATATTTGATCAAGAACTACTTCGTCAAAGTGAGTGCAAAAAGTCATGCATAAGCCATAAATGATCTAGAACATATGCTTTATAATCCATCATAAAGACATGCATTAAAAATATAGCTTGAAATCTCAAAGAAAGTCAGAAAAATTTTGAAAACTTTGCTCACAAGAAGGCTAGAGTATATGCATAGAAGAATTTTCAATCGAATCACTCCCTCATACTTAAACTAGACATTGTCCTCAATGGCCAAATAAATAGAACAAGGAATAAACACTGCCATGGGATCAAAAATATAAAGGAGAAGAGATAAGAAAGACAATACTTCCATTCATTGTGCTCACAATAAAATTGATAAAAACTTGGACAAAGTATATCACCAAACCACTCCCCCATACTTAAATTGGAGAATGTCTTCATTGGCAAAAATTAAACACAAGAAAGCATCTCCAAAGGGACTAAAAGTAATAGAGGGTTAGAAAGTTTAAGTTATACTGGCCAAGTGCAATAATACTCCAATAGATAGCCAAGCTTGAGGTAAAAAGAAGGGCTTGTCCAAGAGGACTTTATACTTTTCAATGCTTCTACAAATACCAAGTTACCTCCTTGAGATTGCGGTGAAGGGTAGAATTTGTCAACATTCTCAAAAGGTTTCTTAGAATGAATGATAAATCCAACTTTTTGAGGTATGTTGAACTCCATACATCATCATTAGGTCTATTGTTCTCCAAGAAGTAAGAAGAGCTTAAGAAATAATGTGACAAAGAAATATTAAAATTATGAGCACATAGAATAGAATCAAATACCTCTCTTGCCACATCATGCAATTATCCCTCATAGCCTCTCTTTTTCTTTTTCATGGTCGATTATACGGGTTACCATGAACTCATGAGTCTCCTCAACAATCTTAACTAATTGTTTCATTTGATTACCCAATCATCGTGAAGCTTCTTTATGTCACTGAACAGATGAATTTGTATTGGCAACAAAAAAATCCACTAATGCTTCTAATGACGTCTCACTAAAAATATCAATGTTAGCTTGTAATTTTGCCAATCTATCATCAATACACTAATGTTTTTTTTTTTTTTGAAAAATTAAATAAAAATGATGAACATGCAGCAATAATGAATATTGCAATTTAATTCATGAAGAAAGAAATAAAAATGAAACAAAACGAAATCTACTATATCGCCTTCAGGTCATTGGATCATGTACCAAGGCTAACACCTAGCAAAGACAAGATAAAAGTTAGATAACAGAATTCATTATTACAACAAAATACAAAGTTAGTCAAATTTAGTAAATTAGATTACAAAAATATACAAAGATACACAAGATACAAAAGATAGTACTTTTTTGTGAAAAGAGCAATTGTACATATTTACATATTTACATGGTTAAATCAATAAAATTCAAGCTTTCATGATATTGTTCCCCGGCAACGGCGCCAAAAACTTGATGTGTATTTTTATTTGGGTATAAAAATCATATAAAAATAAGCACATTCCTAATCAAGTTTAAATTAAAACGTTAACTCCAAATTACATATATGAGCAAGCGTACTCATCATTAATAGAGCATATAGTTCAAACGAGTGTCGATCCTCAAGGAACAAGTAGACATTAATCAACCCTCTTTCATTGTTTAGCCGATTCTATAAAGTGAAAAAGAAATAAAAATAAAAATAAAATAAAAATAAAAATAAAAATATATACATGTCAAGGATGGAGAAGTATGTAACTTAAATCATTATTTTGGCAAACATGACCTTAAAGTACCTAACCATTATCATAACTAATCATTCTCTAAGCATTATGAAGGATTAATATAGACTCACTTCGTTTTCAATCTATGAATCCCTATCTTCTAGATAATTTAGCATCACATTCCTGTCTTAGCTAGTCCTACCCAAAAGATGCATTAAACATAATCCTTTGATTAAATTTTCATTCCTGGCAAACTTAAAACATGAAATTAACTAATAATCCATTCCTGACAGACATCAATTAACCTTTAATTACCAGTTCTTAGCAATTAACCATTTTTCCAAGTTAAGAGACAACATATATGAAATCAATAAATTGAAACCACCATCAACCCCTTTTCTAAGTAAGTTAATGGAAAGAAACAACCAATTAATTTCGTTATCAACCCAAGTAATTAAATACCAAGAAAATAATCAATTAATCAAAAAATTAAATAACTCTAAAAATCATGAACACCTAAAATAATGTCAAATTACAATAAAATAATTAATACACCATTGTTCAAGAAAAAGAAAACAAAGTAAAAAAAAAAGCATTCATAGACAAGCCTCCTTCTTCTTCCTTTGAAGACCTTCTTATACAACTCTCCTTGAATTAAAGAATTCCTCATTTGATTTGAGTGATTTTCTATGATGATCAATGAATTCTCCCATTTTCCCTTGTGTTTTCCATCTATTTATAAGCTTTGGAAGTGCCTAAACTCGTTGGTGTAGGGTTTTTGGCCGAGTAGAAGTAGGAAGATACTAAAACACCACAGATTACCAAAAATCGCATAGAAAAATCAAAGCACTGCCTTAACTTCAGAGCACAGCCGGCGCCGCCTTGGCTGCTGAAGTCAGCGCCGGTTCCTTTCTGTTCTGGTCTTGTTTCACCAATTTTTCGTAGTCTCGACATTTTTACTTCATTTTACCCCTAAAATCTGAAATAATGAACAAAATACCTTTTCAAGGATAAAATCTCAAATGTGATGGAGTATGACTAGTTATTCAACAGAATGTATCATATAAGAGCCTCAAATAACTAGGAAAAATATGTCTAATTTAACCCCTATCAATGTGTGATGTCGTAAAAGGTTAGGTGATTAAACTCTTAGATTCTGGCATTATTTACCCTATTTCTGATAGTATTTGGGTTAGTCAAACACAAGTGGTACCAAAGAAGGGAGGAATAACTGTTAGCCCTAATGAAAAAAATGAGTTGATCCCAATGAGATTGGTAACCGATTGGAGGGTTTGCATTGATTATAGAAAATTGAATGAGGCAACTAGGAAGGACCATTTTCCTCTCCCTTTCATTGACCAAATGTTAGAACGGTTAGCTGGACATGAGTTTTATTACTTTTTAGATGGCTTTTCTAGATACTTTCAAATTCCCGTAGCACCGAAGGATCAAGAGAAGATTACCTTTACATGCCATTTTGGTACTTTTGCATATCGACGTTTGTTTTTTTTCTTTGCAATGCCTTAGAACATTCCAACGGTGTATGATGGCTATTTTCGAAGGGCTTGTGGGAGACATCATAGAGGTATTTATGGATGATTTTTCTATTTTTGGTGATTCTTTTGATTTGTGTTTGGCTAATTTGGAAAAGGTACCTCAACGGTGTGAAGAGACCAATCGCATGCTTAATTAGGAAAAATTCCACTTCATGGTGCAAGAAAGTATAGTATTGGGATATAGGATTTCAAGAAAAGGTACTGAGGTTGATAGGGCCAAAATTGAGGTAATTGAGAAACTTCCTCCTCCAACTTTCATGAAAACAATTCGAAGCTTTCTTGAGTATGCAGGTTTTTATAGGTGGATTTCTCAAAGATTGCTAAACCCCTTACTTCTTTGCTTGAAAAAGATGCTATTTTTAATTTTGATGAAAAATGTCTCAATGCTTTCAATGTGCTTAAGGTGAAATTGATCAATTCTCCTATTCTAATTGCATTGGATTGGTCTCTTCCTTTTGAACTATAGTGTGATGCAAGTAACTATGCAATGGGCGCAGTGCTTGGACAAAGAAGGAATAAGAACTTTCAACCAATTTACTATGCAAGTAAAACTCTTACGGCGGCCCAAGAGAACTACACCACAACGGATAAAGAGTTACTTGCAATAGTGTTTGCATTTGATAAATTTTGTTCTTATCTTGTTTTGTCCAAAGTCATTGTGTATACAGATCATTCTACCTTTAAGTACTTACTGAACAAGCATGATTCTAAACCACGATTGATAAGATAGATTTTATTATTGTAGGAATTTGACTTGGAAATTAGGGACAAAAAAGGAGCGAAAAATTTAACTGCGGATCACTTATCAAGGTTGGAAAATCCCAACCTTCAACCATTAGTAGAAGAAGACATCAACGACATCTTCTCGGATGAACAACTTTTACTTGTTGATGGTGAGATTTCTTAACTACCTTGGTATGTGGATTTTGCTAATTATTTGGTTGTAGGAATTATTTCGGAAGATTTCAATACACAACAAAAGAAGAAATTCTTCTCCGAAGTAAAGTATTACTTTTGGAAAAATCCGTACTTGTTCCGATGTTGTGCGGATCAAATAATTCGAAGGTGTGTGGATTCTGTGGAAAGCATCAATATCTTGAAACATTGTCATGAAGGACCCATGTGAGGCCACTACCAAGCTAACAACACTGCAAGAAAGGTACTTGAGTCCAGTTTTAATTAACCTACACTCTTTAAGGACTTTCACAGGTTTGTTCAAAGTTTTGATAGATGTCAACATACATGTAACATCTGTAAATCTAATGAGATGCCATTACAAATTTTTCAAGCTTGTGAAATTTTTTATTGTTGGGGGATTGATTTCATGGGTCCTTTTGCTATTTCTTTGGGTAACAAATACATCTTGGTCGCAGTGGAGTATGTATCAAAGTGGGTTGAGGCGCAAGCCTTACCGACTAATGATGCACGGGTTGTCGTAAAATTCCTAAGAAAGCTTTTCACCCAGTTTGGCATCCCCAAGGTCCTCATTAGTGATAGGGGCACACATTTTTGTAATAACCAATTGGACAAAGTGCTCAAACATTTAGGGGTTATTCATAAGCTTTCTATCCCCTATCATCCCTAAACAAGTGGCCAAGTTGAGATGGTAAATAGAGAATTGAAAAGAATTTTGGAGAAGGTGGTTAATCATACCCGAAAGGATTGGAGTTTGAAATTAGATGATACTTTTTGGGCTTCTATGACTGCTTTCAAAACTCCGATTGGTACAAGCCCTTATAAACCAGTGCATGGAAAATCCTGCCATCTACCTATAGAGGTTGAACGTAGGGCACATTAGGTAATTAAGCTTGTCAATTTTGATCTTCAACTTGCAAGTCAACGGAGATTTCTCCAAGTCAATGAATTAGATGAGTGGCGAAATAAGGCTTACCATAATTCTCTCATTTATAAGGATAAGATGAAAATGGGGCACGATAGACATATTCATTCTCCTAAAGAGTTCAAAGAAGGAGACAATGTGTTATTCCCTCTATGATTAGTGATTTTCTTTTCGTGTCTTTTATTTTATTTTTACTTTCTTTTCCTAGATTTATGTTTCTCTTTGTTTTATTTTTTTTTATTAGGTAACCTTATGACTTTTCTTGTAACCTTTCCTTGTGGTGGATTCAAATCTGGTGGTACTACAATACAATGGAAGTATCTTCTTTACTTTATCATTTTTCTTTATTCATTTTGGTCTTCTTAGATGCACGTTTATTGTTCTATCTTTGGCCATTGAGGACAATGTCCAGTTTAAGTATGGGGGGGGGGAGAATGAGGTTGAATAAATACTTTTCCATATCATTTTTTGTGAAATTTTTTTAAAAATTTCAGTTGTTTTCATTGTTAAGCAAGGTTGTAATTCTTTTTCTTACTTGGATATGAGTTTTATCATTCATTGGGTAGATTTTTTGTGAAATTGTTTTGTTGGATAGGATATCTTTCAAGACTTGCGAATTTTGATTAATCTTGTTTATACATTGGTGTTTGAATGTTATTTGACTTATCTAGTTTGAATATAGAGGATATGATGAATATGAGAAGAGTTTATTAACTAACTCTTGTACTATAAGTTTAACTTTTGCTAGCTTTGAGTTATGCTGAACAATGTGAGTTGATAAAAGATCTTTGAGAGGAAAGACTGTGGAGAATTCTAAAAAATTTTATTTGAGTGGAAAAGAAATAATGAGTGGAAACAACACTGTTGTCGTGTGAATTGAAAAAAAATGCTCTTATTGATTATCGTTGAAGACCTTTGGTTGAAAAGGGGGATCAATATGGGGAGAAGTAGCAAGTGAATTTAGTGCACTCTCTTGATGCTATCTCGAAGGCAAAAAGGCAAGAAAGAGCAAAGGAAGAAAGAAAGAATTGGTGAGAAAAAAAATGATGAGTGCTGACTATAAAAGGGGCTAATACGGTATGTGAAGAGAAATGCATACACTTGAGGCTATCAATTCCCTAAATCATTGAAAAAAAAATTTGAAAGAAAAAATTTGGAGTTCTTTCCTTACATCATGATTAGAGTTGTGCAATTTTTGGATCTATAATACTTGAGTTGGTAGATGGCTTGAATTATGTTATTCATATTATCTGTATTTTAACTGGAAGGGTAAAATAATCTTCCTAGACTAAGGTATACACTTGATTAATTTAACTTTAAGAGTTTTGTAATGTGTTGTCAAAATTTTCAAGGTTTCCATTGTTTTCAAAGGATATGAATGAGAAGAGTTGTATCTAAAGTTTGAAGAAAAGACATGATCTTTGCTATGGTGAAGAAATTTTTGAATAAGAAAAGACTTGTGTTTTCTTAATAATTTTTCTTGGACTAAAGTGTTTTGCTTGAGGACAAGCAAATGTTCAAGTGCGGGGGAATTGATAGGGGCTAAAATCATCATTATTTTTATAGTTATTTGAGGTTGTTTTGAGATATATTTGTTGTAATAACTAGGCATATTTCTTCCTATTTGACATTTTGCTTATAAAAAGTATTTTTGGCAAATATGTGTAGATTTGACAAATGCACAATTCCAAAATGTACCTGGTGCCAAGCCCAGCCAATGAACCAGGTGCTGGGTCCATTCTAGTCCAGCAGAAGAATTCGAGCCAAGCTTCAAGGGAAATTCCAGAATAGACCTAGCGCCAAATTTGGCAAATGTACCTGGCACCAGGTCCATTCTGTCTGCAGACAAAAAATAGAGCAAAACTCCAGAGGAAGAACCGAGTGCACCTAGCGCCAGGTGGGTCGAAGGTACCTGGCGCCAGGTACGCTCTGGAGGCAAATATTCTGTGCACAAAATTACAAATTTTCCTATAATTTTGGTATTTTTTGAATCTTACTCGGCCAAGACTTCCTAAACCATGAATTCAACGTCCAACAGGCCTATAAAAGTACAAGAAAACACAAGGATTTGAGAGGGATATACCTAGAGAGACAATAAAGAGAGGTGGATTCATAAGCAAAAATTCTCAATCACCCATTGAAGAGTATAATATTAGTAATTGTAATAATAACTGGTTGTAATATATTTTTGTGACACAAGTTGTTGTAATGTATAATTATTTTTATTTCCATTGTATTTTTCTTGTTTCTTTTTGAAAAAAAAAATATTCGAATTTTCCACAAGCTAACCTTCGCTCCACTGATAATGGCTTTGGTCAACACCCCAACCAAGCCCACTATACTTTCCAACCTTCAGGATCCTTTTTTACCTAAGAAAACAAAACTTTTATTGGTTTTATTAATTGAATGCCTTTACTAGCCATAGCTTCTATAATAGGTTTTATTTCTATTTTATATTTTGTTCTAGAGCCATTGGTTAATCTTCCTATAAATCCTAAACTTATGATTAATTTTTCTCCACTAAAATCTTCACAACCCTTAGTTTGAATACCTATTTCTATACTTTTAACTAAATCTTCTAAGGTTATTAAAAAATTTGGACTACAGTAAAAAATTCCTATATTTTCATTCATATCTACTTCTATTGTTGCTATTAGTGCTTTTTAACACCTTTCCATCTTTTATATAATATTGTTAAAAACTTTAGTTCCTAATCTCGAATTTAATTTTATTGATCTCATATGTGTTATTGCTTAATGGACTTGGGAAACGAAGTTAAGACAAAAGAACTTAAGTAATCAAAGAGTAGTTAATTTCACAGAGAGCATAGGATTGTTGGCTAATTTCATGTCTATAAGGAATTATATTTAATGCATCTTTTGGTTATGTTGGTTTGATTGGGAAATATGCTAATTTAATAAAAGAGTAGTGATTCCATGGATTGGGAAAGAAGTAGAGTCTATATAAGAGAATTCATGAGTTGGAAAACAATTGAACTTTACTTTATATTCTTTCATAATGTCAAGATGATGATGAATTAAGATAGTCGATAAGTGGCTCATTGTTATGTTTTCTAGAATAGTTGTCTAAATTGCATAGTTTCACATCCTTGAATTGTATATATTTCTTTATTTTTCTTTTTCTTATTTTCTCATTTTACTTGTGTCAGTTAAATAATGAATGACAAGTGATTAGTGTGTACTTGTTCCTTTGAGGATCGATACTCGTTAATTCCCTATGCTATACTTGCGATGAGTATACTTGCTCATATGTGTATTTTGAAATTAATGTTTTAATTAAAACTTGAATAAGAGATGGATTTAAATTTAAAGATTTTTATGCACCTAAAATTTACGCATCATAAAACACTTTAACCAAGAAAATTATTAAGAAAACATAAGTTCTTACTTCTTATTCAAAAATTTTGTTTACATAGCAAGGATTATAACTTCTTTTCAACCTTTTGGTAATCATACCCTTTGAAAACAATTCAAACTTTAAAACATTTGACATGATATCACAAAACTCTTGAAGTCAACTTAATAAAGTTTATACCTTAGTCTAAGAAAATTATTTCACCCTTCAAGTAAAAATATAGATAACATGAATTGCATAAATCTAGCCATCTACCAACTCAAGTCATGATGTAAGGAAAGCACTTCAATTTTTTTCTCTTTATTTTGTCTAATAACTTAGGGAATTGATAGCCTCAAGTGCATGGATTTCTCTTCACACACCATATTAGCCCCCCTTTAGTCATCACTCATCATTTTTCAACAATCTTTCTTCTCTTTTGCTTTTGGAAATTCATAGTCTCAAAAAAGTGGAGTTCTCTTCATTATCCATATTGGCCACCATATCAAGCAAAAATAATTTTTTTCATCTTCAAAGCGGAAGCAATCGACTCATTTTTCAAATTTCAACTCCCAAGAATTTTTCACAATTATTCAGAATCTTTCCTCTCAAAGATTTTTTATCAATTTACATTCGTCATCACAACTCAAAGCTAAGCAAAATTTAAATTCATAATACAAGAATTAGCCAATAAACTTTAC
The DNA here is from genome assembly GCA_026120185.1 of Voacanga thouarsii. Taxonomy (NCBI): domain Eukaryota; kingdom Viridiplantae; phylum Streptophyta; class Magnoliopsida; order Gentianales; family Apocynaceae; genus Voacanga; species Voacanga thouarsii. The sequence goes on from JANUWF010000999.1 coordinate 2,899,089, forward strand.
CTATATTCCTCATATTTTTCTATATTCAAACTAAATAAGTCAAATAACATTTAAACATCAATGCATAAATAAGATTAATCAAAATTCTCAAGTCTTGACAAATATTCTACCCATTAAACCAATTTCATAAAAATTCACCTAATGAATGACAAAGAATCATATCCAAATAAGAAAAATAATTATATCCTTGCTTAAACAATGAAACTCAATGAAATTTTGAAAATTTTTCACAAAAATGATATGGAAAAAGATTTCTTCAACCTCATTCTCCCCCCCCCCCACACTTAAACTAGACATTGTCCTCAATGGCCAAAGAAATAACAATAATAGCACAACCAAGAAGACCAAAATTAATAAAGAGAAGAGAATAATTCCATTACATAGGATGTAACACCCCTACTAAAGGTAACAGTGGAAGCATCTCCAATCCGGGTGTCGTCCCGTCCACTTACCCAGACAAGGGTCTTTATAACGAAAAATCCATCAGAGTATTATCCAAAAAGGAAATGCCTGGACTTATTATGTTGTTACTGTAGTATTGTCCTCTATCCGTAGGTTCTTCCAACTCCAGATTCTACAAAAAGGTATGGTAAAAGACAAGTGTGAGTGAAAAATCACCCAGTGAGTCCTGTGTGTGCTAATGTTTTATTAAAGAAGTAGAGTACACAAAACTTTTATGAAATAACATATCATTTGTTCATTAGAAATGAATCCAAAACTCTTTAATGAAGAGTGTATTCATAACTCAATAATTTTTTTGGAAAACAATGTTTCAACTTTCAAATCATTGCCCCATTTTTTCCAATCACAGGCACTTCTCCAACAGAAGGTCAGCCTGTATGCAAGTTCCGCAGTCCTTGCCTTCAACTACATGGTCTCTTGTGTTAGGGACTGCGCCTTACAATAAGTCACTCGTGTCATGCCAGAACGGTAAGCAGCATACAAATGTACCTCACCTTGCACTTAGGGATCTTTTACTTGCCACCATAAGCTAGGGGTCCCAATCCTGACGTCAATCACCATCGAGGTGGCAAGGGATTGAACACACCAAGTTTACCCACCTGGTATGTGAACAATCCACTATCCTAATCAATAGGCAATTGCCAAGCTTAAAATAGCTAGCTAGGATGACTCATCTCAATGTCCTGTCGCTCTATTTGGAGTAAGACAATCCTCAGAACTGATTAGGTTACTTGGGGCCGTCTATCTCTAACATGAGCTAGTACAAAGATCAAAGTTCTAACACCCCACTACCTAAGCCCAGCAGGGCCGGAGATATCGCCCCATCAAAGGACAAGGGGTCTTTATAACTAGATCACATAAACAAAAATAAAATAATACCTTAAAATTTATAACTTAACGGCTCATCATTCAGAACATGACCGAGATCGGCATTGTACTTCTTCAGCTGTGACACATGAAACACATTATAAATTCCCATCAATCCATCTGGCAAGTCCAATCAGTATGCTACCGGTCCAATCCTTTCCTTTATTGGGAACGGTCCCAAATACCTCGGATTCAGCTTTTCACCTTCGGATGCTTCAAGATTCCTCTGTTCGGTGTCAATCTCAGAAATACACTGTCTCTTACTTGAAACTCCAACTCTCTCCATTGATTGTCTGCATAGCTTTTTTGTCGGCTCTAAGCTGCCTTCAACCTTTCCCTCATTAACTTTACTTTGTCTAACATTTTCTGAACACAAACTTCTCCGATTTTACTTATGTGACCATCTTCTGACCAGCTCCAGTATAGCGGTACTTGACACTTACGTCCATATAGGGCCTCGTACGGAGCCATCCCAATTGAAGCTTGATAACTATTATTATATGACAGCTCTGCATATGGCACACATTCAATCCACTTATCCCTGAAATCTAGAATACAGCCTCTCAGCATATCTTCTAATATCTGTATAACCCTTTCTGACTACCCATCGGTCTGTGGTTGCACCGTGGTACTGAACTTCATACTTGACCCCATTAATTCTTGAAACTTGTCCTAAAATAGAGACATAAACCTAGGGTCTCGGTCAGACACAATACTTGAAGGTACTCCATGGAGACGGACTATTTCTTGCACATAGGTTTAAGCTAACTTCTCCATGGAATCTCGTACATTTACTGGTATGAAATGTGCCAATTTGGTCAGTCAATACACTACTACCCATATGGTGTCCTTTTGGGTCCTTGACATAGGAAGTCCGGTGACAAAATCCATGGTCACCTCCTCCCACTTCCATTCAAGTACAGGAAATGGCTGTAACAGACCCGCTGACTTCTTGTGCACCGTTTTGACCTTCTGACAGGTGAGACATGTCGAGACATATTTAACCACATCCTCCTTCATTTCGGGCCACCAATAGGCCCTTTTCAGATCCTAGTACATTTTGTGTAACACCCCACGACTACATACCCAAAAAGGGCGGGGATGTCACCCCGTCCCGTAGGACAAGGGGTCTTTAGAACAAGGTATAAAATATAAAAGCAATCTCCAAAAGGATCAACTTAGATAAATAAAGAAATATTCTTATTACATCAGGCTCAACTGGGAGAAAAACGGAATAAAACAAAATATTATTTAGAAGCATAAGCAATAAATGTCTCCTAGAACGGATAGAGAAAAAAGCAAAAGCTTCAACTATTACATGCCCCGCTGACTCAGCACAGTCTATCCCCTGAAAACATGATGTAAAATGGTGTGAGAATAAATCTCAGTAAGTTATGTGTGTGCACATGGTGTTTTGAATAGTACGTGTATGCAAAGTGTAAAACATTTGTAAAAATAATTTGGCAAGTCATAAACAATCTCTTTTTGCAAGGAGTGGGTTTTTCTCATTGTCACACCTTGTACGAAATAAATCCTCCACTCGGATAAAAGTCATGTCACCACACGTTGGGCTCCATGAGAACAAATTGGCCAAGGTACCACACTTTGTGCACCTTGTCCGGACCAGATTACCACACGTTGGGCGTTCTGATCAAGGTGAGTGTACAGCCCACCGGGTGAGATACTCCTCCATCTCTACACCCAACAAAACCATCCGGGTGTCCATGCCGGAAATATAAGTGATACCATACCAGGTACACATGCTAGCTCGGACTGGCACGACCAACCAACACTGTCGCCTTTTCAAGCGAGTTCATCTTACGGAGGTGGCCTCCTGCCGGAAGACTTACGCTAGCCCTCCAAGACTAGTATTGTTAGCCTACCCTTATTGAGTACTCAACGAACATATCCGTCAATTCTGATTCAAAATATTTTCAAACCTTGGCTTTGTAAAACATGGTTTTCTTTAAAAGAGATTTCTAAAAATTTAAGGAAAAGAATAGTTTTCTTGCTAAAAACCGTTAGTTTGACAAAACCGTTTAAAGAATAAATATCCACGTTTACAACCCAAGCAAACACGGTTTAAAAATAGCTTTACAAAGCTTCACAACATTGACTCACCATCACAACCTTTGACAAAACAGTTTATAAAAGGACTTACCATCGCCACATTTAATAAAAGAGTTTATGCAAGGACTTACTTGATATGCCTCAGATAAATGCGATAAATTCACAGCTGGCTTTCCTCAATTATCCTCCTGATATAAACCATATAATATCATGATCAGGGTCTCAATTAATTCAAACATGCTCTAATCCCATTTATTTTCATAACAATTCGCAATCTCCTATTTAATTCCAAGTAAACTATTCAATCCCCAAAGATCAAATACTACGACCACTTGTTTATCTCGCTAATAAACACCATTAAACTTTACTTTCGGCATCTAGGGAGGGTATTCCCTTACCTTGCAACTACCGGGTAATGAGGTTTCGATGCTCCTATGGTGATCGTCCCGAGTTCGCTTGAGAAGAAGAGAGAAGCTACCTCCTTTGCTTCAGTTGGCCAAAAATTTAGGAAGAAGAGGAAATCAGCCTCTATAGGGCGTGATTTAAGGGTAGAAGAAAGAGAAAAGAATCATTAGAGAAAACGGCATCAAAAGGTTGAAAGGATTTGTGCTTACCTTAAGGTGTGTTCGATTTTTGCTTGGAATAACTCTTGTGGTTTCAAAAATTTTGTAGAGAGATGTTGCTGAAATTTTCGTGTAGAATGGAGAGGATAAACGGTTGTTATGATTTAAAGTTGGAGAAGATTGGTTTAGGGTTAGATGGTGATGTTTAGATAGACTCCTAATGGCTTTAGGTTTCTTGGACAGCAAAGGCGAAATTTCCAGCTTGCGCGCGCCTCCTTACTGCTGATTTTAGGGGAGTTTTATGGAGGAAAAGATTCTGCAATTTGCTCCTCTAAGCTGGCCGAAACACTGCTCAAATGAAGGGCTATATGTGTTCAGAATTTTGGGCCAAACAAGGAAGAGTTTGAGTGGATGTTGATGACTGAAAATCTTGTGCAAGCTGTGCGAAATTGCTGAACAAAAGGAGAAGAAATTCTAGATTGTTCAGGCTGTAATTCTGTCAAAATTTCCAGAGAAAAGGTGAGGGTTTTGGGCACTGAAATTGGCTTAATCAACAAGGATTTTTGGTAGGTTTTGGAGTGCAAAATTTCGTGTGTTTTGGAGTGCATTGCTGGACGAAAATTTTGTGCAAGCTGACCGAATTTTTCTAGTTTCCAAGCTGTCGAAAATCAGTAATTTTTGGTGATAGAAATTCTGGTTTTGTGCAGCTAAGGTAGTTGAATTATTAAGGAGTGTTCTAGGTGTTTTGAGCTAGGATTTTCAGAGTTGGATTGTAGCTAAAGATGGCTGGAATTTCGGACAGCTTATGTAGATACAAAGCTGCCGAAATTCAGCTAGGAAAAGGAAGAAATCCTAGTTGAATTTGGATTGAAATAAAATCTGGTTATATCAAGGATTTGGATAGGATTTCCTCTAGTCCTAGAAGAGTTTGGATTGAGCTAAAGGTGCTCCAAGGTGGCGGACAAAATCTGGAAAAATTTCCAGAATATTTCCAGCTTATGGTTTCCGAAAATTCAAGGGAACAAAAGCTGAAAATAAAACAAATTTCATCCTTAGCTAAAATCCTTGAACTTAGGAGTTAAATATAGAGTCTTACTCCTATGGAAGTGGCGTTTAAACCCAAAGAAAATATCTAAGACTTTAGTTAAAATATTTCTCTAAAACAATTAAACAAATAAAAGGATTATGGCTAGAATTCTTGAAGAGGTAAAATAAGATTTTTCCCTAATATATTCCCTAACTCTAATATTCATCAAGAAGAGTTTTATACCACTTGAAATTCTTCAAAGTGGCTCCTAGCTAGGGGTTTTTTCGAAAATCCTAAGGAACACAAGCTGAAAATTAAAGGTGAACTTTATTCACATCAAAGTCCTTGAATTTAGGAAATAAATATAGAGACTTATTTCCTTGGAGTAAAAATACTAAAATTTCTCTAGGATAGCTAGATTCTTTTTCGGCCAAGATAAGAAACGGTCTAAAGAAAAGAATTTCAAGAAGAGAAACTAACTTCACAAAAGGTAGGATTCGAACTCGGGTCACCAAAGGAAATCACCAACCTCCCCGCTATTCCAAAACAACTCCAATGCTAATTTTTCTACAAGAAGTTCTTACCACCCCAATACTCATCCTTCCAAATCTTCGACCAAACCTCCCTTAACCAAATCTTTAACAACACAACTATTTCACATCAATTAATTCAAATGCAAGAGTAACGGAAAAATTCACATGCATCCATGCAAATAAAATTATTCTAGCTACCACATAAAATGCAAGATGCTATGCAATGCATGACTTTTTCCCATAGTCAAAGGTGGTTTTGGGCGGGGTATTACATCCCCTCCCCCTTAAGAGAATTTCGTCCCGAAATTCAGATTTCATACCCTTCGAGCATACCCGGATACTTTCGTCTTAACCATTCCTCCGTTTCCCACGTTGCATCCTGTGCTCCATGATGATCCCAAAGTATCTTCACCATGGGTATCTGCTTGTTTCGGAGCGTCTTGATACTCCGCTCCAAGATCTTGACGGGTCTCTCCACATAACTCAGATTGGGTTGCAACTCCAACGGTTCCTCATTGAGTACATGACTCGGATCGGGATTGTACCTTTTCAACTGAGAGACATGGAATACGTCATGCATCCCGGTTAGGCCATCAGGTAGATCCAATCGGTAGGCAACCGGTCCAATTTTCTCCAATATCGGGAATGGTCCCAAGTACCTAGGACTCAACTTCCCTCCCCTCGGATGTTTCAGGATTCCTCTACTAGGAGTCAACTTCAAGAATGCACGGTCACCTACTTGGAACTCCAATTCCCTCCTCCTAGTGTACTGCATAACTTTTACATGCGCTTTGTGCTGCCCTTAGCCTTTCCCGAATTAACTTAATCTTGTCGGTCATCTCCTGAATGCATACTTCACCGGTCTTTTTAACGTTCCCTTCTTCTGTCCATCCCCGGTATATCGGTACATGGCATTTTCGCCCATACGAGTGCTTACGTGCGGCGCCATTCCGATCGACGCCTGATAGTTGTTGTTATATGCTAACTCCGCATGCGGTAAAGACTCAATCCACTTGTCTCCAAAGTCCAAGATACATGCTCGGAGCATGTCTTCCAGTATCTGAATGACTCTTTCGGATTGACCATCAGTTTGCGGATGAGCAGAGGTGCTGAATTTCAGGGTCGTGCCCAAGGACTCCTGGAACTTACCCCAGAACCTTGAAGTGAATCTAGGGTCCCTATCCGACACGATGCTCGACGGTACACCATGCAACCTTACAATTTCTCGGGTATATGTACGAGCCAACTTTTCCATCGAGTCCCTTACGTTTACCGGTATGAAATGCGCTTGTCTTGGTCAATCGGTCCACTACCACCCGGATCGCATCTTTGTGTGACTTGGTCATCGGAAGGCCAGTCACAAAGTCCATGGTCACCTCTTCCCATTTCCATTCGGGAATCGGTAACGGTTGCGATAAACCTGCGAGACTTCTTATGCTCCATCTTAACCTTCGGCATGTCGAGACGGGTTGACACATGCTGAACTACATCCCTCTTCATTCCGGCCCACCAATATTTCCTCTTCAAGTCTTGGTACATCTTTACCTCCCCGGGGTGTATGGTGTATTTGCTCTTGTGCGCTTCGTCCGAGTATCCTCTTCCTTAAGTCTTGGATGTCCGGTACACAAATCCGGTCCCGAAAGTACAACACCCATTTCTCATCGGTTCGAAAATCGCCTCCTCCTCTCGCAATCTCTTTCTCCCTGAAAGTTTGAAATTCTGTACTTGCCCTGTTGACTCGATACAATTTCCTGGTCCGGATCGGGTTTCGGGGTCGGGTTGCTCACGCGAGATCTTCCCCTTTTGCACTTGCGCCTCTTTCTCCGGGATATCCTGGACTGCCAACACCTCCTGTATTCTCAAGTGTGCCATTTTCACCTTTCGACTTAGAGCGTACGCTACCACATTTGCTTTACCCGGGTGATAGTTAATGGGGCACTTATATTCTTCCTGGAACTCCATCCACCTACGCTGCCGGAGATTCAAGTCCTTTTGCGTAAAGATATATTTCAAACTCTTATGGTCCGTGAAAACCTCGTATTGTGCACCGTACAAGTAATGTCGCCATTTCTTCAAGGCGAACACTATAGTTGCTAGCTCTAGGTCATGCGTGGGATAATTAACTTCGTGTGGCTTTAGCTTTCTAGATGCATAGGCTATGACTTTCCCTTCTGCATCAGCCACGGCTCCTAGTCCTTCCTTGGATGCATACGTATAGAGTGCATAGGGCTTATCAGCCTCGGGCAGACTCAGCACGGGTGCTGTAATCAACCTCCTCTTAAGTTCTTGGAAGCTCTTCTCGCACTTCTCACTCCAAGCAAAAACAACATCCTTCTTCAATAGTCGTGTCATCGGTGAAGCTAAAGTGGAGAATTTTTTAATGGAACGCCGATAGTACCCGGCCAACCCAAGGAAACTTCGTATCTCGGTAATGTTCTCCGGTTGTTTCCAATTAGCTACGGCTTCTACCTTAGCAGGGTCCACTTTGATCCCCTCCTTGGATATCACGTGACCAAGGAAAGACACTGAGCTCAGCCAAAACTCACACTTACTGAACTTAGCGTAAAGCTTGAATTCCCTCAGCTTCTCTAGGACCAACCTTAAGTGCTCCGCGTGGTCCTCCGGATTTTTGGAGTAGATCAAAATGTCATCAATGAATATAACCACGAACTTGTCCAAGTAGGGTTGGAAAATGCGATGCATCAAATCCATGAATACTGCCGGTGCGTTGGTTACACCGAACGACATTACTACAAATTCGTAATGGCCATACCGCGTGTTGAATGCAGTCTTAGGAATGTCTTCTTCTTTGATCCTCACCTGATAGTATCCTTGCCGTAGGTCCAATTTCGAAAAGCAAGCAGCGCCTTGCAGTTTCTCAAACAACTCATCGATCAAGGGTACAGGGTATTTATTCTTGATCGTTAGATTGTTCAGTCCCCGATAATCGATACATAGCCTCAAGGTACCATCTTTCTTCTTGACAAACAACACCGGGGCTCCCCACGGTGATGTACTCGGCCGAATGTAGCCTTGCCTTAGCAGTTCTTCCAATTGCTCCTTCAACTCCTTCAACTCTGTCGGTGCCATCCGGTTGGGGGTTCTGGATACCGGTTCTGCTCCGAGAATCAGATCCATGGTGAACTCAACTTCCCGTTCAAGGGGGTAGGGAAGTGAGCTCCGTAGGGAACACATCCGAAAAGTCTTTCACCACCTCCGTACTTTCCAAGGTACACTGGTCCTTTGGTTTGTTTAGGAGATATGCTAAGTATCCCTCACATCCTTTCTTGAGCAACTTCCGGGCTTTAGCTCCAGTAATAAGAAATTTCAGTTCCTTCGTTCGCTTACCATTGAATTCAATTACATCTCGTCCAGGTCTCACAAACTACACCGTCTTAGTCTTGCAGTCCACACGAGCTCCGTGCTTCGACAACCAGTCCATGCCCAAGATCAAGTCATAACCGTCCATAGCCAGGATTATAAGGTCGGCCTCCAGAATCTCCTTCCCAACCTCAACTCCACAACTTCCCATTTTCTTGCCTGCTTCCACCACATTTCCCAAGGGGGAACTAACTACTAGGGTATAAGGTAGCTCATTTCCTTCCCAGCCCAGACGTGAAGCACGTACTTTACTTACATAAGAGTGTGTAGATCCTGGATCTATCAGAATATTAACAAGACAACCTTGGATAGAAATGTTACCTTCGATTCGGCGGCGTCCGCTCCGACCTCTTCTCGGCTCAGGGCAAAGACTTTGGCCTTCATCTGGGGCTTCAGGCCTCCCGCTCCGGTTGGTCCAGTAGCGGCGCCTCTATTGCCTCCCATTGGCTGGGTCGGCGCGGTCTGCTCAGTCCTTAAGGGTTTGGGGCAGACGTTCCTCAGATGTCCTGGGTCTTCGCAGTTGAAACACCTTCTTACACCCCCGCTACCCCAGCAGTTTCTCTCGGTGTGGCCTCACTTACCACACAGTCGGCAGTTCAGGTCGCCTTGCATTGATCCGGCTACAGGCACTCGGGGCTGCTTACCCCAATTTCCCTACGGCATAGAACCCGCAGGTCACTTATTACCTGAAGGCCTCATAGGTGGACGACTTGGTTGGAAGGGTCGGTTCATCGGTCGGTGCCGATCTTCATTCTCCGTCCGGGAAGCTACGTCCACAACGGCAGTGTACGACGTTGGCGGTAATGGAGCCAACGCCCTCCTCAAATCTGGCCTTAGCCCTTTCACGAATTGCCGGGTGCGCTTCTGCTCCGTATCTACCAAGCACTTGCAGTACTTGGACAACTGCATGAATCGGGCCACATATTGGGCACAGTCATGCCTCCCTGCCTGAGGGTCTGGAATTCGTCCTCCCTCTTCTCAGTTACCCATCGAGGAATGTACTCGGCCCGGAAAGCCTCCGTAAAATCGTCCCAGGTCCACTCCTGCTCCTCCTTGTCCCAATCACCCCGTACTCGCTGCCACCATGCCCAAGACAGTCCCCTTAGCCGAAAAGCAGCAAACTTCACCATCCTCTCTTCCGAGTACTGCAGAGTAGCGAAAATGTCCTCCATCTGCTCCATCCATTGCTCGGCTTTCTCATCCTGTTCCACCTCCACCTGGAATGTGGGAGGTTGGAACTCCAGGAAACGCTCTAGGGCTTCATCCTCTCCCCGCGGTGGTTTCCTAGCCACCTTATCCACCTTTTCAGTCAAGTTCTGTAGGATTGAGGCCATCTTGTCGAAAGCCTAACCCATGGTCACATCCCGTGACCTCTTCGAAGCCAATTCCTGCTCGCGTGGCTGGTGCTCCTCCACATCAGGGGTGGAACGATGCACCTGCTCAAATCCGGGGTGGAGGATGCACTCTCCTGCACCGTTCTGCTATGCACAACTGTTCGGCGTCTTGGTGCCATCATAATCACATTCACTCAGGGTCAGATAGTTATCAAGGGAAAAAAAGATATGCTCAGGTGCATGATCAGTTGATAGTAATGTACTCATCTAAAAGAGAATGTGATGATAACGTGCAGAGATAAATCAAGTAATAAATGAAACTCATTCTTGTCATATAAACCATTCTTTGCAGAACAGAAGGGGCCATCTCATACGATACCCTTTTTATTTAAAATGATTAATAGGCCCTATGAGCCACATGCTCCCTTAAGAAAAAGATAAACAAACAAAAGTATGCAAATTCCAAAGAAAGAAAGAGTAAAAGCTGCTGGTCTTCTATGTTTGACTCTCCCTAGTTTCAACAGAAGTATCGGAGTCGTCAGAGGCCGGTTCCACCAGCCACCCCACGGAACTATCGGGTATCCCTATATAGTTCCTCGCGAAACCAACGCTCCCACTTGGCTGCCCTGACTTCCCCTCTCGGCATCTCTTGGCTCTCATGGCCATCTCATAGAGCTCATCCAACGCTAATCTAACTATACTCTTAGGCGCAGGCCTCTCACTCCCGAAGTCAGCTAGATCAACCAACCCTTTTCTCCTTAGCATGGCATCTACGCCCAGTCCATATCAGAGTCCACACCCCTTAGGACTCCCTTCTAGCTTCCTCTTTCCCTTATCTACTCCTCCTAGAGCTGACTGCCTATTGTCTCTCTCTCCCGGGACAACCTCCATTACCTCCTCGTCCTCTCTTTCTACCCCAGCCATCTCTCTCCCGTTCTCATCGTCTCCCTCATTCCCTAGCTCATCTACCTCTCCCTCACTCAACTCCGTCATCTCCTCATCTCCCTCATCTTCCCCTAGGCTCTCCTCGACCTCGATCTCCGTCTCAACCACTGGGTCGTCCAACACTGACGGCTCACGCTCTCTCTCTGAATCAGACGCGGGTGGGTCAACTACGGGTAGTGGGGCAGGTGGATTTCCGCAACCAGCGAGCTAGTCTCTGACAGCCGATACAACTCTTTTGACCATCCTATAAACAAAAGACAGAAATTAGAACCAGATCAAAATACTTAAGAAAATAGAACCCCATAAGTCAAGTAATTGCCTAAACCATGTCTCTGATACCACTTGTAACACCCCACGACTACGTACCCAAAAAGGGCAGGGATGTCACCCCGTCCCATAGGACAAGGGGTCTTTAGAACAAGGTATAAAATATAAAGGCAATCTCCAAATGGATCAACTTAGATAAATAAAGAAATATTCTTATTACATCAGGCTCAACTGGGAGCAAAACGGAATAAAATAAAATATTGTTTAGAAGCATAAGCAATAAATGTCTCCTAGAACGGATAGAGAAAATAGCAAAAGCTTCAACTATTACATGCCCCGCTGACTTAGCACAGTCTATCCCCTGAAAACATGATGTAAAACGGTGTGAGAATAAATCTCAGTAAGTCCTTTGTGTGCACATGGTGTTTTGAATAGTACGTGTATGCAAAGTGTAAAACATTTGTAAAAATAATTTGGCAAGTCATAAACAATCTCTTTTCGCAAGGAGTGGGTTTTTCTCAATGCCACACTTTGTAAGAAATAAATCCTCCACTCGGATAAGTCATGTCACCACACGTTGGGCTCCATAAGAACAAATTGGCCAAGGCACCACACTTTGTGCACCTTGTCCGAACCAGATTACCACACGTTGGGCGTTCTTGATCAAGGTGAGTGTACAGCCCACCGGGTGAGATACTCCTCCATCTCTACACCCAACAAAACCATCCGGGTGTCCATGCCGGAAATATAAGTGATACCATACCAGGTACACACGCTAGCTCGGACTGGCCTGACCAACCAACACTGTCGCCTTTTCAAGCAGAGTTCATCTTCTGGAGGTGGCCTCCTACCAGAAGACTTACGCTAGCCCTCCAAGACTAGTATTGTTAGCCTACCCTTATTGAGTACTCAACGAACATATCCGTCAATTCCTGATTCAAAATATTTTCAAACCTTGGCTTTGCAAAACATGGTTTTCTTTAAAAGAGATTTCTAAAAATTTAAGGAAAGAATAGTGTTCTTGCTAAAAACCGTTAGTTTGACAAAACCGTTTAAAGAATAAATATCCACGTTTACAACCCAAGAAAACCCAGTTTAACAATAGCTTTACCAAGCTTCACAACATAGACTCGCCAACACAACCTTTAACAAAACAGTTTATAAAAGGACTTGCCATCACAACATTTAATAAAAGAGTTTATGCAAGGACTTACTTGATATGCCTTAGATAAATGCGATAAATTCACAGCTGGCTTTCCTCAATCATCCTCCTGATCTAAATCATATAATATCATGATCAGGGTCTCAATTAATTCAAACATGCTCTAATCCCATTTATTTTCATAACAATTCGCAATCTCCTATTTAATTCCAAGTAAACTATTCAATCCCCAAAGATCAAATACTACGACCACATGTTTATCTCGCTAATAAACACCATTAAAATTTACTTTCGGCATCTAGGGAGGGTATTCCCTTACCTTGCAACTACCGGGTAATGAGGTTTCGATGCTCCTATGGTGATCGTCCCGAGTTCGCTTGAGAAGAAGAGAGAAGCTACCTCATTTGCTTCAGTTGGCCGAAAATTTAGGAAGAAGAAGAAATCAGCCTTTATAGGGCGTGATTTAAGGGTAGAAGAAAGAGAAAAGAATCATTAGAGAAAACGGCATCAAGAGGTTGAAAGGATTTGTGCTTACCTTAAGGTGTGTTCGATTTTTGCTTGGAATAACTCTTGTGGTTTCGAAAATTTTGCAGAGAGATGTTGCTGAAATTTTCATGTAGAATGGAGAGGATAAACAGTTGTTATGATTTAAAGTTGGAGAAGATTGGTTTAGGGTTAGATGGTGATGTTTAGATAGACTCCTAATGGCTTTAGGTTTCTTGGACAGCAAAGGCGGAATTTCCAGCTTGCGCGCGCCTCCTTGCTGCCGATTTTAGGGGAGTTTTATGGAGGAAAAGATTCTGTAATTTTCTCCTCTAAGCTGGCCGAAACACTGCTCAAAGGAAGGGCTATATGTGTTCAGAATTTTGGGCCAAACAAGGAAGAGTTTGAGTGGATGTTGATGACTGAAAAATCCTGTGCAAGCTGTGCGAAATCGCTGAACAAAAGGAGAAGAAATTTTGGATTGTTCAGGCTGTAATTCTGTCGAAATTTCCAAATAAAAGGTGAGGGTTTTGGGCGCTGAAATTGGCTTAATCAACAAGGAGTTTTGGTAGGTTTTGGAGTGCAAAATTTCGTGTGTTTTGGAGTGCACAGCTGGACGAAAATTCTGTACAAGCTGACCGGATTTTTCTGGTTTCCAAGCTGTCGAAAATCAGTAATTTTTTTTGATAGAAATTCTGGTTTTGTGCAACTAAGGTAGTTGAATTATTAAGGAGTGTTCTAGGTGTTTTGAGCTTGGATTTTCAGAGTTGGATTGTAGCTAAAGATGGCTGGAATTTCGGACAGCTTATGTAGATACAAAGCTGCCGAAATTCATCTAGGAAAAGGAAGAAATCCTAGTTGAATTTGGATTGAAATTAAATCTGGTTTTATCAAGGATTTGGATAGGATTTCCTTTAGTCCTAGAAGAGTTTGGATTGGGCTAAAAGTGCTCCAAGGTGGTGGACAAAATCTGGAAAAATTTCCAGAATATTTCCAGCTTATGGTTTCAGAAAATTCAAGGGAACAAAAGCTGAAAATAAAACAAATTTCCTCCTTAGCTAAAATCCTTGAACTTAGGAGTTAAATATAGAGTCTTACTCCTATGGAAGTGGCGTTTAAACCCAAAGAAAATATCTAAGACTTTAGTTAAAATATTTCTCTAAAACAATTAGACAAATAAAAGGATTATGGCTAGAATTCTTGAAGAGATAAAATAAGATTTTTCCCTAATATATTCCCTAACTCTAATATTCATCAAGAAGAGTTTTATACCACTTGAAATTCTTCAAGGTGGCTCCTAGCTAGGGGTTTTTTCGAAAATCCTAAGGAACACAAGCTGAAAATTAAAGGTGAACTTTATTCACATCAAAGTCCTTGAATTTAGGAAATAAATATAGAGACTTATTTCCTTGGAGTAAAAATACTAAAATTTCTCTAGGATAGCTAGATTCTTTTTCGGCCAAGATAAGAAACGGTCTAAAGAAAAGAATTTCAAGAAGAGAAACTAACTTCACAAAAGGTAGGATTCGAACTCGGGTCACCAAAGGAAATCACCAACCTCCCCGCTATTCCAAAACAACTCCAATGCTAATTTTTTCTACAAGATGTTCTTACCACCCCAATACTCATCCTTCCAAATCTTCGACCAAACCTCCCTTAACCAAATCTTTAACAACACAACTATTTCACATCAATTAATTCAAATACAAGAGTAACGAAAAAATTCACATGCATCCATGCAAATAAAATTATTCTAGCTACCACATAAAATGCAAGATGCTATGCAATGCATGACTTTTTCCCACAGTCAAAGGTGGTTTTGGGCAGGGTATTACATTTTGACTTCTCCCAGATGAATGGCATACTTGCTCTTGTGCGCCTCTTCCAAAATTCTGTCCTTAAATTGATGCTCTCCAGGTACACACAACCGATCTCTGAAATACAAAACTCCCACCTCATTTTACCAGAATTCACTGTCTTGCCGTCTAAGTTCCTTGTCCTTGAAAAGCTGAAATTCTGTGTTACTTTGTTGAGCTTCCACAATTTCCCGCCTTAGATCTGGTACCAACTTCAGGTTGCTAACAACAATCCTTTTCTCTTGCGCCTCCATCTTTCTATCCAACACATCTTGAACTACTTGAACTTCCTGCATTTTTAATCTGGCCATACTCACTTTTCTGCTCAAGGCATCAGCTACAATGTTGGCCTTCCCGGGATGGTAGTTGATTGGACAATGGTACTCTTCTAAGAATTTCATCCACTGCCGCTATCTCAAATTCAAATCCTTCTGGGTGAAGATGTACTTCAGGCTCTTGTGGTCAGTGAACACTTCATATTCCGCTCTGTACAAGTAGTGTCGCCATTTCTTTAGAGCAAACACAATGGTTGCCAACTCCAGATCATGCGTAGGGTAGTTGACTTCATGAGGTTTCAACTTTCAAGAAGCATAAGCGATCACCTTTCGGTGTTGCGTCAAAACTGCTCCCAATCCTTCTTTTGAGGCATCGGTATACAGCGCGTAGGGCTTATCTCCCTCTGGCAGACTCAACACTGGTACTGTCATCAATCTTCGCTTCAACTCTTAGAAACTCTTCTCACATTTTTCACTCCAAACAAATGGGACATCTTTCCTCAGCAGTCGAGTCATAGGCACTGCGAGCTTTGAAAATCCTTTGATGAACCTCCTATAGTAACCAGCTAATCCCAAAAAACTTCGAATCTTGGTGATGTTCTGCGATTGCTACTAGTCTGACACTGCTTCAACCTTTGCTGGGTCTACCTTGATTCCCTCTTTGGTCACCACGTGGCCAAGAAATGCTACACTATCCAGTCAGAACTCACACTTGCTAAACTTGGACAAAAGCTTGCTCCATTGTCACTCCGATAGGTTCTTCTTACCCCAATTCCAAATCTGGCTCGATCTCATCCCCCCGATTGGGTGACGGCATTTGAGTCGTCTTAAACCCCGGTGTCACAAGCTCTGCTTCCGGAACTCTCCTACCTGATGTGGCTGCACGGTGCTTGGGTGCCATTCTAAACCATACCCAGATGATGAGTGTATGCATTCAAGTTTAAAACATTTTGAGCATGCATTCACATTTAGGTTTAAATAAAAGAAAATCATATGCAAGTTTTTGTGTAAAGAATTGCATAAAAATTTTTCAAACCTTAGAGTACTCCAAGTACTCTTATTTGCATAAATTTGGATTTCAATAGAAAATAGAAGTAAAACTCCTTAACATAAAAGTTTACAAAAATAATAAATAAACATTCTAATCGAAATAACTCTCAGCCCTCTTGTCCTCATCAGAATCTTCAAAATCAGCCTCATACAACCATCCCCCAGAGTTCTTAGAGAAATCTACCCCAACCCCATTAGCAAACCACTCCATTGGCTCATTTCCGGGTCACCTAGAACTCTCCCCGGGCTCAACTCGGCCGAGTGGATGAATGAAATAAGGTCTAGGTAGAGACTCATAATCTATCTCCGCTGGGTCATCACTATCTACTGATAGATCCACTATGGGACTAGGAGGGTAAGGAAATGCTCCACGGCTATCTCCTCATCTTCACTATCAGAACTCAACTCTATCACTAGGATTGGGGGTGGCTCATGGATCGGGACCTCATCATCACTGCTATCCTCAAAAGGAATAACTGGTTGAGGAGTAGGCTGAGGTACTGGAAGGTCTTCTGGGTAGATAGGGATAGGAGGATGCTATTGCTGCCTCTTCCTTGCAGTTCTAAGCATTCTAACCATCCTATAGCATAAAGAAGATAGGTTAGATAAAGATTTGAACTTAAATAAATAGAACATACAATATAAATATTTGCCTAAACCTAGGCTCTGATACCACTTGTAATACCCCACTACCTAGGCCCAGCAAGGCCGGGGATGTCGCCCCGTCCAAATGATAAGGGGTCTTTATAACTAGGTCACACAAACAAAAATAAAACATTACCTTAAAATTTAGAACTTATTACAATCCAATAATTCAAGACAAATCCAAAATAAAAATTGTTCACTCTCAACTCCCAAAGCATTACATAAAAAAAATAATTAAAAGAATATCTTCCAAGGCAGGCAACAACTAGCTACACATCCTCATATCAGGATCGACCTGAAATCATGGTAAAAAGGGTGATGAGATAAAAATCTCAGTAAGCCCGTGTGTGCTTTGAGTGTCCAGTGAAAACAGTTCATGAATGCAAGGTGTAAGAATTTCATAAGAAAAATACTGGCAAGTAATAAACAATATTCAAAATCAAGAGTAGTGTTTTGGCTTTTCCAACTATACATGTTCAATAAAATCCACCACTCAAAAGGGTGGTCATAGGTTACCACACGTTGGGCCCCATAACTATACAACAATCAGAATGCCACACTTTGTACAGACTGACAAAAGATAGGTGATCGGCCTATCGGATAAGATACTCCTCTTTCTCTACACCTAAACAAAACCGGTTGTCTACTTTGGTAACACAGTCCACATGACTGAAACCTGCTAGCTCGGACCGGCATGACTAAGTAGTACTGACGTTTCTCTAAGTTGAGTTCATCTTCTGGAGGTAGCCTCCTGCTAGAAGACTCACTCTTGGTCTTCAAAACTAGTACCACTAGTATATCCTTATTTAGTAATCAACGTAATTCATCTCACTTGGGAGAAAACTGATAAAACATAGCTTCACTTGAAAATGGCAATGAAGGGTTTTCTAAAGTCCTTGTAAAAATCAATTTTAGAAATAGTTTAGTGTTTGAATAAAACTGCTTATTGTTTTTCAAAGAATTGGTTTAACTGAAACAAGAAAGGAAATAGTCCCTAATTGTCTTTACCAAATCAGTGTTCACAAACTTCGTATTTAGCTTGCCATAATAACTTTTTACATCAAACAAGTTTTATGCAGGAACTTACCTGATCCTTCGCTCGAGATAAAATAAAGATCTCCAAAAGCTGACCTAACCCCACCTGGGGTAAACATAAGTTATAATTAAACTCAAGCTAAAATTTACTTTCATAAATAATCCTAACTCAACATACTACAATCATGACCCTAGCGTCCGAAGCTTTAAGGCTAGATAATAAATGAAGGGATTTATAAAATAAACCTAGCTTGATATTAAAATAACTAGGGTTTGTAAAGTAGATACTAATAAGTTGTAGGTTTAAATCTTGCAATAAGTAAATTAGGGTTTATTTGATGAAGGGTCCTAGGCCCTAGATGATATTATTTAAAATAATGATTTATAATAACTAATGGTTAGAAAATAATTGGTAAATAAAATTAATAATAATAAGTAAATTTTAATATGTCTTGACTAAAAGATAATAAATAAATTTTAATAGTATTTATGAATATAAGACTTACAAAAATTAATATTTTACCTATTATGATTATTTACATAGAAGGCTTTATTTGAAATTACTATTATATATAATATCTATATATTTTATTTCTTTAATAAAAACTATCATTTATTTGACTAAAATATCATTATTTTTATAATAGTTCAAATTCACATTTTCCTAGGGTTTTCGAATTTACTAGAAGAAATTATAGTATTGATCATTTTATTGATGAAATAAAATTAGCTTAGGGACAACAAGGTCATGATCATAATTCCTATTGATAACCATAATCATGAGTATACACTCTACACCAATCAACAAAACATCCAAATCATGAATAAAAGCATAGATCCAAATCTACCAAGACATGATCCAGACTCCACTAACATAATCATATTCATGGCCTTAACAAGCATACATGAACATAAAACCCTATTCACCAAAGGTGACATAATCTCTAACATGCTTGATCATTCACACTACTCACGATATGAAGGCATGCAACAAACCCTAAAACATCATAAAATTTAACCAAGACCAATCATCCTCATGCATCAATCCCAACTCCATCATATAAACACATTCATTCATGCTTCAATCCCAACTCCATCACAAAACATATAATCAATCTCCAAATATATTCCATCCTCATCCAACTATATTCGAGAGACATGAATCTAGAATTTAAAGAGGTGTTTGAAGAAGCTTACTTGAATGATGACTACCTTAAGGACGTTTCAAGATAACCTTCTCGCTAGGAAGGCTTGGTCCGTCCAAGAAGAAGAAGAAAAATGGCCATGGTGGGAGGAACCATTCGGCCGAGAGAGAGAGAGAAAGAGAAAGCCTATTAGTACATATATATATATATATATATATATATATATATTCATTAAGAGTTGAAGATGAATGAAGATGGAGATGATCGTTCATGCTTACCTTGAAGGTGTTCTTGAGCCTTCAAGAAAATTCTGGTTTTTTATCCAAGAGTGAGACTTTGATTTCAGTGTTTGATGTTAAAAATTGCAGAAGTGGATTCAAGAGGATGAGTTGGTGTGATCTAGAGTTTTTGGAGAAGATTGAAGAGGTTTTGAATGGTCTTAGGCGTGAGAATGGTAGTAGGTGTTCTTAGTCTTCTTGGAGGTTTGGAGAGAATGGAGAGAATAGAGAGATAGCTGGCCAAAATTTTGTTGGAAAAAGTAGCCGATTGGTTTGGGAGGGTTTTGGTAATTGGATTTTCAGATTTGAGAGGAAAAGGAAAGCTAGTTGTTTGAAATTCAAAAGGAATATTTTAGGGAATCAATTTTGGAAATAAATATGGTAAGAAGATCTTGATTGATGGGGAGCTTTTGGAAGCTTCATTGGCCGGCTGATTGGTTGGGGTTTTTACTGAGATGAATGATGTTTGAAGAAGCTTTAGAGTGGCCGAAATATGGAGTATAATGGTGAGGGAATTTTCTGGATAGTTGAGGCTTACACCATGGAAGGTTGCTGGAATATTTTACTGGAATTTTGGCCTCCAATTAATGGCTTGATTGTAGTGATTGATGCTGAGATTTTAGGAGCAGCCATGGAGCTGTTTTTCATGCAGAACAACTGTGAGGATGATGAAGTTCAGTTCATGGCTGGTCTAGAGGAGTTTGTACAGAAAAATGGGATGAGTTTCGGACAAGGGTGGAGGAGAAACAAATCTGGAAATTCTGATAAGTTTTTCGCAAGCTTGCTGGAAATTTTTGGGCAGAATTTTCTGCCATGATTCATCCAATTTGCTGTAGGTTTGAAGGGATATTGAGAGGTCTTTTAAGGCTGGTTTCCAGCCTTCTTTATGGAAGAAAGACAAGGGTGAATTGCTGGTTGGAAAGCTGGAAGAAACAGCTTAGTTTTTTGCTCACCAAGCTGCGAAAACTGTCCAGAAAATTTTCCTGGTTTGCACAGTTTTTGTGCAGCTTGGTTTTGGTTGGAATTTTCAGTCTTCAAGCTGAGTGAATTGGTCATTTTTCTGGCAGTATTTGGGAAGGAAATATGGCTGAAATTTTTGACAATTGGACTGATCAAGAAGTTGGAAAAATTTTCAGATTACTACATGAAGAAGATGAACACACATAGGTTGGAGTTTGAAGATTCAACCATGGAGATTAATTCTCTTGGGAACCTTCCAAAACTCCTCCCCATTTTCGGCCAACAAGATACCTCACATGGACATTTTCAAAACCTCAATATCACAGAACTTTGCTGGAATTTTCCTAGAATAAAATTGGCTTAGATAAATTGAACAACTTAATTGATTAAGAATTAAGGAAAGTTAGAGATCAAGAAGGGTATGAATCCTTTAGAAATTTTTGTAGGGCACAAGAGTAAAATTAGGACATTCCTTTCATGTCTCCCCTAGGACAATACCCCTACTCCTCCCTAAAGCATGCAAGGGCTGAAATATAACCTACCTAACACAAAATAAAATTTAATCATGCTAAAACTCCAATAATGGAATTTGAACTCAAGACCTCAAAGATTTATTCCAAAACTCTAACCACTAAAATACAACAACTCTTGTTCTTATTTTTTTTCTCCCAAATATTTTTCCTATTTAACCCCTAGCTATCTCCCTATTTCCCCCTCAAGTAAAAATTACCATTTTGCCCTTCTTACTCAATAACCACAATTAAGCCATCTAGACTACAAATCACATATCTAAGGCACATAAAATCATATAAAAATATATTTATACATGCAAAAAAATATAATATGCATCCCAACCCTCTTTGTAACACCCCGTTACCTAGGCCCGCCAAGGCCGGGGATGTTGCCCCATCCAAAGGACAAGGAGTCTTTATAACTAGGTCACACAAATAAAATAGTGAAATAAAAATGATACTTGAACTTAAAATTTATTACATCCCAAATAAATAAATCCAAGAATACCAACAACAAATCCATAATAAAATTTATCCACTCTCATCTCCCCAAAACATTACACAAAATAAATTATCAGAAAATCTTCCAAAGCAGGCAATATCTAGCTACTCATCCCCACAGCAGGATCGACCTGAAATTATGGTAAAAATGTGGTGAGACAGAAATCTCAGTAAGTCCGTGTGTGCTAAAGTGTCGGCAGAAAACAGTTCGTGAATACAAAGTATAAAATTCTTTATAAGAGATCACTGGCAAGTAATAAACATTAGTCAAAAGTAAGAGTGGTGTTTTGGCTTTTCCAACCATAAATAATCAATTAAATCAACCACTCAAAAGAAATGATCATGGGTTACCACACGTTGCGCCCCATAACCGCATGGTCAGCATGCCACACTTTGTGCAGACTGACAAAAGTAGGTGATCGGCCTATTGGGCAAAATACTCCTCCTTCTCTATACCCAACCAACAACCGGGTGTCCAATTCGGCAAAACACAATCACTTGACTGAAAAAGAACACTGCTAACTCAGACCGGCACGACCTACTGGACTGACGTCTTATCCGGGAAGGACTCACCCCTCAGAGGTGGCCACCTATTGAGAGACTTACCCTAAACCCTCAAAGATTAGCCCTAGTATTCCACCCTTATTGAGTACTCAACGACATTTCTCACTTGGGATAAAATGAACAAAACACTGTTTCACATAAAATAGCAATTAAGAGTTCCCAAAGTCTTTGTCAAAATCAGTTTTGGAAAGAGTTTTGAGATTGAGTAAATCTGCTTATTAATTTTCAAATAAATTATTTGTCTGAAATAGTAAAGAAGTTATTCCTCAATTGCCCTTGCAAAACTGAGTGTCCATGCACTTTACATTTAGCTTGCCATAATAAACATGTTTCATCAATCAGGTTTTATGCAGGAGCTTACTTGATTCTTGCTCACAATATAAGGTCTCCAACAGCTGACCTAACCCCACATGGGTAAATACAAACCACAATCAAACTCGAGTCAAAATCCGTTTTCTCAATTTAAAGCAACTCAACTCATTACCACCATGATCCTAGTGTCCTAAGCTTTAAGGCCAAACTATAAATAAATAGGTTTATAAGTTAAGTCTAATTTGATATTTAAAATAATTAATGTTTTGAGAACCAAGTACTAATAAGTTGATGGTTTAAATCTTGCTAAGAAAAATTTAGAGTTTATTTGATGAAGAGTCCTAGGTGGTATTATGTAAAATAATGATTTATTAATAATTTAGTTGTTAGAAAATAATTGATAACTAAAATTAGTCGAAAATAAATGTAATTGGCCTTGCTTGAAAAATAATAAATAAATTTTTAATGGGTTTGATTAAAAGATAATAATTAAATTTTTAGTAATAAGTATTTTACTAATTATGATTATTTCTATAAAAGGCTTTAGTTGATTTCATTATTTTATAATATATATATATATATATATATATATATATTCTATTTTCTAGCAAAAGCTATTATTTATTTGACTAAAATATCCTTATTATATATAATAATCCAAATTTACCCCTCCTAGGGTTTTTTCAAAATTATTAGCAAAATCATATTATGAAATATTTTATTCATGAAATAAAAATTAGCTTAGAGACAACTAGATCATGATCATACTTCTACGGCTAACCACAATCATGAACATACACAATCCTTCAATTCATCAAATCATCCAAATCATGCATATAAGCATAGATCTAAATTTACCAAGACATGATCTAACCCCTACTAGTATAAATATGATCATGGCTTCAATAATCCAACATGAATATAAATCCTATTCACCAAATGTGACATAATCTTTAAAATACTTCATCACAAATACTACCTATGACATGGAGACATGCATTAAACCTCAAATCATCATACAATCAACCAAGATAATCTATTCATGCATAAATCCCATCTCCTTCATATTCATACATACATTCATGCTTCAACCTCAACAATATATACTTAAATCCTATCCACAATCCATCTTCTATCAACATCATCCTAGAGACATGAAACTAGAATTTAAAAGAATGGTTAAAAAGGCTTACTTGCTTGCTGAATATCTTGAAGGAGTTTCGAATGGTTGACAACCCCTAGATGCCTAAATCCATCCAAGGAAGGTGCAGAAAGCATGGCCATTGGAGAAGAAGCCATCTGGCCAAGAGGAGAGAGATTCGGCCATGAGAGAGAGAGAGAGAGAGAGAGAGAGAGAGAGAGAGAGAGAGAGAGAGAGAGAGAGACCATTAGTATGTTGATTTGCATTTATATTCATTAGAGATCAAGATTGGAGAAGATGAAGTTGTTAGAACAAACCTACCTTGAAGGTGTTCTTAAGCCTTCACAAAATTTCTGGTTTTTTATCCAAAATAGCAAGTTGGATTTTGGAGTTTGATGTTAAGAATGGTATTGATGGACTCACGGCAGTGAGTAGGTTCAATCTGGAAATTTTAGAAGGAGTTTGAAGTGATTTGGGAGAGTATTGGGTGAAAGGAAGGAGTACGTGTTCTTGGTGTGTTGTGTGTTCTTGATGTTGAAGAGAGTAGAGAGCTTTTGGGATTTGAGCTACCGAAATTCTGTAAAGATTAGGGTTGACCGACTGCTTGAAGGGTTTTGGTAGCTGATTTTCTGGTTTGGAAGGGGAAAATAAAGGCTAGTTGATGAAATCCTTGAAGAATATTTTTGGGAAGCAAATTTGGAAACTAAATATTCAGGAATACCTTTGATCATGGGAGAGCTTTTGGAAATCTGCCATTACCGAATTGCTGGCAGTGTTTCGGCTAGATGAATGCTGGTAGAGGGGGGCTAAAAGTGGCCGAAAATACTGAGTGTAATGGTGAAGGGAAGGTCTGGTTGTTTGAGATATATTTTTATGGAAAGTTGTTAAATCATGATGGCTGGAATTTTAGTATCCAAATCAGATCATGTTTGCAGAATTTTTTTGGAAATCTTTTAGGCAGCCATGACTGGATTTTCATGCAGAAGCTTGAGGAGGATAATGGAGTTCAGTTACTGAAGGTTTAAGGGTGATTTGTGCAGAAGAAGGATGGAGTTTCGACTAAGGATGAATTAGGAACCAAGGCTGGAAAATTCCTGCACAGAATTTCGCTGCTTGCTGGAATTTTCTGGGCAATTTTTGGCTGCCCTTTTCCAGCCAGTTTGCAGGGAGTTTGAAGGGTAATTTTAGGACTTTTCAAGGCTGGTTTCCAACCTTCTTCATGGAGGAAAAACGTGACTAAGATGCTGAACAAAAACTAGAAGAAAACAGCTTGATTTCGGACCTCCTAAGCTGTGAATTTGCCCAGGAATTTTCCTGCTTTTCCACAGCTTTTGTGCAGTCCAAAAATAGCCAGAAAAATCCAAGTTCTAAGCTGATAAAAAAGGCCATTTTCTGGCAGCATTTAGGAGGGAATAAGGGCTAAGAATTTTGACACCTTGAAGGCACACAAAGTTGGGAAAAATTTTAGTTCCATGCATGAAGGAATATGAACTTAGCTAGAATAAAGTTTTTAGAAAGTTCACTAAGGAATTTAATTCATTTGAAATCATTTCCCCCTCTTCCATGGTTCGGTCCATAAGATGTCTCTTACTAAGACATTTTAAACCAACAAAGCCACAGCACATTTGTAACACCCCACTATCTAGGTCCAACAGGGCCAGGGATGTCGCCCTGTCCAAAGGACAAGGGGTCTTTATAACTAGGTTACATAAAAATAAAATAAAACTAAAGATTTTAAAACTAAATGTATTACAACCCAAAAGATAAATACTGGCACAAATCCAAAATAAATTGTTTGCAACAATCTCTCAAACAATACTTAAAGTAAATAACAAGAGTCTTCAAGCAAGGCAACA